>SMDT01000432.1:0-171052 GCA_005392925.1 Aquilaria sinensis
GTTGGAGAAAGTGTCACCAAAGTAGTTCAAGCCTTCTTTAATCAAGGCATTCTTAATCCTAGCCTAAATAAAACAGCTATTGTTCTTATCCCTAAAGTTCCCCATCCTGAAAAAGTCACTCAATTTAGACTAATTAGTTTGTGTAACTACTGTTATAAAATTATCTCTAGAGTTCTTGTTAATAGACTTAAACCTCATATGAATGATATCATCTCTCCTTTGCAAAATGCTTTTGTTAAAGGCAGATAAATCTAGGATAACATCTTAGTAGCTCATGAATTTTTTCATAGCATAAATGCAAAAAAGAAAGGTTTAAATTGGAATATGGCTATAAAAATTGATATGCAAAAAGCTTATGATTGTGTGGAGTGGTCTTTTTTGGAAGGTGCCATGAATAAAATGGGCTTTCCATCTAGGTGGATTACTTAGGTTATGTCCCTTGTTACCTCAGTGTCCTACACTCTTTTATTAAATGGAAAGGAGTCTGAACATTTAAGCCTACTAAGGGTTTAAGACAGGGAGATCCTTTGTCTTCTTATCTGTTTATAATGGTTACTGAAGCTTTATCTTAAATGTTGGTAAATGCAGCAGACTAGAATTTTATTGAAGGCATTAAACTGAATAAGCACTGTCCCACCCTAACACATTTGTTGTTTGTAGATGACTCTCTATTTTTTGTTAAGGTTAGTGTCAGAAATGGACACCATTTACAACAGGTTCTTATACAGTACTGCCAAGCCTCTGGTCAATGTATAAATTTTGAAAAATTTGCCATATTTTTTAGCCCTAATACTCCTACTGCTTTGCAGGAAAGAATTAGTCTTTTCTTGAAAATCCCTAAGGTTGTAGATCCAGGGAAGTGTCTAGGCTTACCTACCTTGTGGGGACATTCAAAAGTGAGGCTTTGGCTTTTCTTAAGGACAAAATCATCAAAAAAATACAAGGGTGGAAGGAGGCTCTTCTCTCATACTCAGGTAAGGAAATTATACTTAAATCTGTTATTACTGCCATCCCATCATACGCCATGGCCTGTTTTAAATTTCCTAAACAATGGTGCCATAATATTCACTCTTTAATGTCTAAATTTTTGTGGGAAGGGCAGCATTGGGATTCTAGCATTCACTAGAAAAGTTGGGATTACCTATCTTTAGCAAAAGGAAAGGGGGAATGGGCTTTAAGGATTTAGAGGTTATGAACATAGGTTTACTTACAAAACTTGCCTGAAGGATCATGTCTAATCCCCAAACGATTTTGGCTAAAATATTAAAAGGATTATATTTCCTTGATGGTTATTTTTGGAATGCATGAAAATGACCAAAACCTTTATGGGGTTGGTTTATTGATTCAATTGGTAGGGATTTTCTAAAAAAGCATGTTTGCTGGCAAGTACATGATGATCAGTCTATTTTAGTTTAGAATGATGCTTGGATTCCAAACATTGGAGACTTCAAACTTCATCCGAACATGAATATTCCAGCAGAAGTAAGCAAAGTGACAGTAGATAACCTCATTGATAATAGTACTCATACTTGGAATTTAAGTCAAATATCTTCTTATATTTCAATTGAGGAAAAACAGGCTATTTTACAGATTCCTATTAGCTATAACCCGGGGTAGACAAGCTAATTTGGCCATATGACAAGACTGGTAGAGTAACAGTCAAGACTGCCTATAGGGTACAGAAAAATTCTCTTCTTGTTAATCTTAGTGCTTTAACTTCTCATCAGATAAATCCCTGCTTATGGAAACCAATCTGGAAAATTAAATGTTCTCCTAATATTCAGAATTTTATGTGGTGGCTCTGTCAAAATGGAGTAGCTGTTCATCTGAACTTGGTCAAAAGAGATATTTTGATAAATCCTAAGTGTCCTTTTTGTACTCATGATGAAATAATGGAACATATGGTGCTGCATTGTGAATGGACACATCTTATCTAGTTTGTGTGCTTGGATTATAAACCCCACAATGCTGCAATTCAAACTTTTGATCAATGGTTTCTTGAGTTTTTTCGTGCTTTATATCATACACAGGAAAACAAGGAGCTTATTATCTTAACTATTGCTTATACTTGTTGGTTCATTTGGCTGGCAAGGAATGAGGCCATTTTTCAAAAGAAAAACGTTAATCCTACTTCTGTAATTCATAGGATTCAAAGTGCTATTGTTGAGTATCACCAAGCAAACCAGAAACTGGGTGATACATGTCCTCCGTTGCATAGACACAATGACTCAGATCGGTGGAGCAAACCACCTCGGGGCTCCATCAAAATCAATGTAGCAGTAGTCCATAGAGGTAGCTCGCTGGGGATGGCTTATCTGGCTCGTGATTAGCAGGAGAATGTTCTGCACAACTAGACCTTATTTGCTGTCAGCACCCACAAACGAGTAGTGTTAGCTGAAACAACCAAGAAGGGGCTTCAGGACTTGCTTCAACTTGGACAAACTGCTGTAGAAATTGAGTCGTTAGATAAGGAGTTAATCGGCAACTTAAGGGATCAAGAAGACTAGAGGATAGGCTCCTTGATCTCTGACATTAAAACATTGCAAAGCTCTTTTTTTTGCTTGTTCTGTCCATGAAGTGGCTGAAACAGCCAATAAGTGTGCTTTATGCATAGCTAAATGGGCGAATGTCCAAAAGAGTGTGTATTGGATAGTGTGTCCCTCTTCTATTTATGTTCTTTAACATTCGGCTGATGTAAACTTTGAACCTCCTCGAGGATTTCCTATTAATTTCTTGATTGGATAAAAAAAAAATCCCCACTGAATTTAAGATCGAGAATTATGTTAACTGCATGGTTTCCTCCTCAAGCTTCAAAATTGAATTTGAATTCGTTCTATCCACTTTATTATAGGTTGAGTTGTTTTATGGGCAATATTGGGAAATTGGTGTAAATAATATTAAATTTATTACCTAAATTAACAATTTTGTCACGTGGCAGCTCCATATCTTGTCTGTTAAAAGAAAAGTCATTTTTGTCCTGAAGTGTATGCTGCTTTTATAATATATATTAAACTAGCTTTAATATCCAATGTTGCCTTGAGATCAAATTACGGAGAAAATATGGTTGAATTTAAAATACAAAGTATATGGATATAAAAAATTTAAATACTCGGTATTGCCAATTTTTCAAAAAAGAAAAAGGTTAGAAATAATAAATAAAGCAATGACAATTTTAAATAAAATAATAGGTAAAAATGTTATTCACCAACATGAACACTTTATAAGTAAAACAAAATAGTAGTAATATGTGCGTTGATAGTATATGCAATATTTTAAATAAAAATAAATGATTATACAAATAATAATCATATGTTATCAGGTAAATTAGTAAGAAATCATATTCAAAATGAATACAATTTTCTACTAATACTGCATATTATTTTAATTTTTATATGAATTATAGTAGTAATAGAACATAGATTAAATAGTGAATTATAGAATATCTAGATTAAGATAATTATTTAAGGCATTACAAAAAAAATTTAATAATTAACAAATCTTTGGGTATACTTTAGACATTAGCATGAGGTGATACAAAATTTTACATTTATACACTGTTTACAAATTTTGGATTGGAGATAAGGAAGGCAAAATTTGACCAGATTCGAAGACCTGTCCTGATCCACACAAACCCAAGCTCGACCTGACCCAATTTAACAAAATAAGTCAATGACCCGAACTCGACGTGAACTCAAACCCGATTGAAGTGAAACCTAAGAAAACCTGATCCCGAAGTTGACCTGATCCGAACCCGAAATAACTCGATGACTAAACGCAACAAGGCCCAATTTTAACTTAAATCAACATAAAATATATGGCTGGCAAAGACTTTAAAAAATTTATGATTTAATATATATCAATGAGTTTCTTCTATTTTGTTAATCTATTTTGTGTTGTGGAGCGAACGAATGAGAACTATGGTAAACAATTAATGATGCAGTGATAAAGAGATAAGATTAATTAGGTTTTAGAAATTATAGTACTCCTTCTGTCCCATATTCTTTGAAATATTTGACTTTTTTGAATAGTTTGAATTGAATTTATTCATATTACTCTATCTGTCTCAAATTCTTTGCACTATTCATATTTTAACAATTAACCTTATTTCAATTTTTTATTTTTTAAATATTTATAATATATAAATAAAACTTTAAATATATTTTTTTAATTTTTAATAAAAAAAATAATATAAATAAATTCAAGTCAAATTAGTTAGAAAAGTTAAATGGAGCAAAGAAAATGGGACTAAGCAGAGATTATTTGTTAGAAAAAAAATTAAAAAATATATATTTAGAAACTATAGGTCTTTATTTATTATTTAATATAATAATTTTTCATTTATATACTAAAATGTTGAAAATAAAAAATCAGGATTAATTGTTCACCAATAGTGAATGTTATTAAAGAACATGGCATAGAGAGAGTATTTTATTAAAGAAATTATATATTAATATATCTTCATAAATTTTATATTATTTTTTTTATATCTAGTTGAATTAATTTTAGTAAAAATTGAACAAAAAAATTGAATCAATTTAGCCATTTCGGCTTATGTATTTGTGAACCGAGTAAACTCGACAATTCTGGTATATGACCCCGATAACCCAACCTGATTGGATTCGAACCTAAATAAACCCGACCTAACTCAGCCTGAACCCAAAATCTACTCAACCCAAAATTAACCCGAACCCAAGTAATCCAACCTGAACCCGAATTTATGTTGGCCCGATTAAACCTAAACCTAAATGACCTGACCTAAACTTGACCCAACCCACCTAATTATCATCCCTAATTAGAGAGTGAAAAAGATATATATGCAAGAAAAAAAAATAGATTTACTATGGTCTGTCAAGCTATTAAACACGTATGAGGAAAAGAAGAAAAATAAAAAATAATTAGAGTATTTGAGGTATTAGTTCTTCAAACATAGTCTCAGTTCTCTTACATTGCGAGAAGACACCGACCCTGGTTGCCCTAAATTGTCAATTCTATCTCATATACCTATAGGTTTTAAGAAACATGCAAGTTGACCTACATACTTTACAATAACTTATTAAAAGGAGAAACATAGCTACATCAATGTGTTCAAATTGTAGGTTTTGATATAGGCTAAATTAGATATAAGGTTAAGTACAATTGACCTAGCTTGTCCTTACCAATGGAGATGAAAAAAATAACTCTACTACCTCTACCCTATTCAAACCCTGCTACCCAAACTCGACTTTACCTACAAAGCTTGTTACAAGGTTAACTAATTTTACCCGAAATTCAAAAAAACAGATTTATTGTCGAATATCAAGTTACTAAAACATGTATGAGAAAAATAAGAAAAATAAAAAGATGAGTATGATTATTTTAAGTATTAGTTCTAGGAACATAGTCTTAACTCTTTAGCGTAGTTGCCGCCAAGGGCACAGGCCCGATTTCCAATTTTTTCTTGTGTACCTTCTAAGTTTTAAGAAATCGGCAAGTCACCCGTCAAACTTTACAACAACTTATTAAGAAAAAAAATATAGCTACATCAATATGTTCAAATGGTAAGTTTTGGCATAAGATAAATCAAATATAAGGTTAAGTATAATTGGCTGAGCTTAGCCCCGACCAATAAGGATGATAAAATTACTTTATTGCCTTTACCCTTCCCAAACCAGACCACTCTAGCTCAACCCTACCTACAAAGCTTTGAAAAGGTTGTGGGTTTACCTAATTCGACTACATCCTACACCTAAAAAATTAGTATATTTGTTTCTAAAAATTTTAATTTTATCTCAAAATAAAGTTATAGTTTACTGTAAATTTTTCTATGTTACTTGATTTTATAAATTTTTATTTATTAATTATTTGTAAACATACATATTATTTTAAAACATCCATAAAATATATAGAAAAATGAAGTTTGTGTGTGTGTGTATGTGTGTGCGCGCATGCGCACATACACACTCCAAATGGGTAAGTGTGTGTTACCTGCCTAGTAGTGGGAGCGGGGTACGAGTTCACTTACATATTGAGATTGTTTGGATTTAGCAATATCTTACGTAAACCTCTTTCTTCACATCTCTATCTATCAAGGAAGGCCTGTGAACCATGTCCGGCCTAACCTACCCCCTCAACGAATACTAAACAAAGCCTTTCTATTAAAATAAATACACACTTTATATCAGAAGATTTGTACTCTAATGAAAATGTTGTTATTTTGTTTTGGCAAAGAAAAAACGTTTATTAATTTTTAAGATGATTGTTTAAAAAACCAATTATTTGTTATATAGGTTGGGGTTCTAATCGAGCCGAGCTAAGCCAAGCACGAACATTTTTAGCACGAGCTTAACTGAAACTTTTCATCAAAATCATAACGTGATAACAATCATATATTAGGTGAATTCCAACTATTAGACAATTTCTATTTCGAAAAGTTGATAATGATAATAATTTTAAGAGCATGAAAAAATAATGGAGGAATTGATTTCCAACTCTATAGTTAAGATATAAATACCTACCTACGTATTAAGTATTAATAATAAATTTGTAAAATAATAATATTTAGAGTAAAATTAATCTAATAAAGATCATATAATTAATAAATAAAAATAAAAAGATTTGGCCTATTCACCAAAGAAAATAACTTTACCTAAAAAATTTAACCTGACATTAATTTTTTTATTACATTTCATGTTTGACCATCTTCTTAATATAATATTAGCCCATATTAATTAACCCTTAATGTAGTGCTAGCTTATTTCTTTAATTATTAATTTTTTAAAAAAAATTAAATAAAAAATAATGAAGGTAATTAAAGAAAGTTATAATTTGAAGCTAACGATGAAAAGCTCCAATCAAGTGTCATGTATTTCTAGTAAATAAACATGATTGGGTTATGAAAATAGTAATAACACCATCTAATGTAAAATATATTTATAAATTTAAAATGAAAAATACAATAAAAATTAACAGAATAAATGATAAGAAAAATATTTAATAGTAACCAACCACAACACAAAAAAAAAATAAAAATATTGAATAAAAAGAAAAATGGAACAAAGAACATGTCCACTATTGTCTATTAGTTTAAATTTTATTTTCAATATGGATTCATATATATAGGAAAATTTATAATAGGAATGAGAAAATTCTAAGCTGTAATAAAGGTAATAATATTAATACACATCATAATTCAGCTTACTTTTTTTGTGTAATGCATAGTTGACCAAATCAATTTAAAACAAAGAAAAATGCTGGTATTAGTTTGATGCATTGGTTCAACAAAAAAAAAGTATAATTTTGATGATCTTACAAGAATTTTATATTGAATTTAATTTTATATTGAATTCAAGCTTTAAAATTGAATAAAAACTATTTTCTTTTACCGTTGAGAATAATAAAACTATTTTTTATTAGTGTTAATTTAGTTTTTATATTTCCTTAAATGAATTAAATGTTAATAAATGTCAATTTGATTATGTTAATTTTGGAAATAATTAATGTTGACATTCCCATTTATTTTATAAAGTGATTCAAATGTACAATTATTTGAAAAATTAATCGTTTCCGTTTTATGAAAATAGGTGCTAATTGGTGTGATCTTTTTATTTTAGATAATAAAATGTTTCCTCATGAACAAATTATTCTTATTACATAAAATATTTTACCTATTATATTTCTATAATAGAGAAGTGGTATGGAGGTTTTAGAACAAATATTAAAGGTTATGATACTGTTTCCAAAATTAATGTTTTCTTACTAATTGCATTATGTATAAAAGATTTGAAAGAGCTTCCTTTTTTGTGTGAAGTTAATGTATGAATTTATGTGAGAAAATATGCTATAAAATCTATTTTAAATCTGTTAATATGTGAGAGATCGCAAGGAAGATAAAAGAATATTAAAAATTTTGTCCCAAAAGTATTAAAACGGATATTTTTAGTACCAAAATTATAAACTCTTGATATTGATTAGTAAACAAAAAAGTATGCAAGAAAAATGTTTTTTACAATGACAACATAACCATTATACATTTATGGGCTTTACATAATTATATTTATCATACATTAAATTTACTAAATAATATAATTACAATAATAATAATTTATGGGTTTTACATAATGAAAATGATGCACTTAGAATGTGTAAAAAAATGAAAAAGTAACATATTATCAAATATATATATATAAAAAATTAACATATATTATACAACATAGATTTATTTTCTTTTTTCATATCACCCATCAACTCTTCTCCATGTCTCTATCTTGTCTTTACATCTTCCATGACATAGCTTCCAAGTTTATCCCTGAATATAAAAATGATGAAAAATTAATATTTTTAAAAGAAGATCTAATAATCTAGATAGAATCTAGTTAGAATTGCAATCCAAAAGATAAAATGTCATAATTGAAATCTTGAACACATACGAAATAAGAATTTCATAGGACTGAAATGTATCACTACACAATAATATTGTGTCAATCAAAATAGATCCCCGAAATAAAATAATTCATGCATACATACATACATAGAGAGAAGAAGAAGAAGAAGAAGAAACCTAAATTCAAGATATCAATGATAAAGAATCATGCATAATTTCAATCTTGGAAAATATGATTTTTTAAAATGAAAAGAGGAGAGATGCTTACATTTGTATAGGTTTTATAAAATTATGATACGTTAATATATATAGAGAAAAATATGAAAGGAAAGCCATCAATTTTTCAAAATAAGTTACATAACATATGACTAATAAAATAAATAGAGTATTTATTTATGGAAGTTATATATTTAAAAGATTGAGTTTTCAAATTCAATTGATATGTATAAATTTTGGAATTAACACATAGTTAACTTTCCTTTTAAATATCATGGTAATTAAGCAAAAAAAGAGATGTAATTTATAACTAATGAAACGACAAAATTGAAACATCAGTGTAAAAGGTGAGTGGTGGCGGTGTGAAAATAAAGACACACAAGCAAGAATTAAGGAAAAAACATTTAAAATGATCATACTTTAATATATAATATTAGATGTTCTTTTGCATATTAGTGGCAACAGACCAGTTCAGTTGCCCGCAGGTTCATTGATATTTCTTATTCTTGCTCTTATATCCAAACTCAACTCTTGAATTTGTATTGTAGTATCTAAGACTTTAGTCCAGCATGCCCATGGGATAGGTAGGAAGGCTTTGCTACTTTTTCTTTTGAATATAAAAGAAAAATATTTTTTTCTGGGAAGAAAGTATTAATATTCTATTACTGGAAGCCTGAGAAGCTGTGGAGGATATCCATTTGGAATATGGAAGCTGCTCTGGATATTTTTTTTCTCCCACATGAAATGTTCCGCCGTCGAGCTCAACAAAATTTTGCCCGCAACGAAATTAGGAACTTCTGTTTCCCAATAAATTAATGGCATTGCCGGCTTTTTGGCAGCCCAGCAATGATGACATGTAGAAACATTCAACACGTGAAACACAAAAAACTACAGGGATGGTCAATTTTAATGTGCGGTCTGGGAAACTCCCAAGTCCCAACCTTTCTTTTCCCACGTTTTCTTTATAGAACATATATGTTGCTTTCAATCTGGGAAAAAAATGTGATCACAAACGATATGTAAATCACTACAATGCTAATCGGGTTTTGGTTAGAGGTTTTAAATATCATATTAGACATTTTCTTTTGTTGATATTATCGATATTGGATTTAAATATATTTAGTACTAATACTTTACTATTATATAAATATTTTTACCTGCATATAGGCCATTTTTTTTGCACATAAATAATACTCCCTCCGTCCCATATATTTTGCTCAATTTTCCTTTTTGGGTAGTCCCAAAACACTTGCACCATTTCCTTTTTAAGTAATTTTTTACATTTCATTTCCTATTATATCCCTTACTTGCAAATCTTCTCTCTCACCCACCCTTCTGATCCTCTCTCTCTCTCTCTCTCTCTCTCTCTCTCTCTCGCCTTCACCAATTTCCATTCTTTCTCCCCCTCCGGCATGGTTCCACTGTGAATCGGCGACGAGGCGATGAAAGCTCGACCGACGGAGATGATCGACGACAGATGCGCAAAAGACTGAGGTGCGACCGATGGATGCGGAGAGGACGACGCAAACGAGGCCGGCGAATCGACGACTAGGTGACGCTAATCGGTGACGATGGTGACACGAATCAACATGAATCAAGGCCGGATGACAGGGGTTGACTCGAATTCAGGCCAGAGGGGAGGTCGAAGAGAAGCAAGGCACGACGAGCGAGATCGGGGAGAGAAGCGAGAATCGTGCGAGATGGGAGCAAAGTGAGGCAAGGTGATGAGCGGCAGCGAGACGAGGAGCGGCGGCAAAGCGAGGCAAGGTGATGAGCGTCGGCGAGACGAGGAGCGGCGGCAAAGCGAGGCAAGGTGATGGGCGGCTGATGAGAATCGAGGCCAGATGGAAGACGAGGATGGAGTCTGTGGCAGAGACGAGGGGAGAGGCAAAATTGGAAAACGTTCGAAAACAAAACCCTGCCTAAAACTACGTGCAGAACAATTGGAGCAAAATTAAAGGGACGAAGGGAGTATAAATTATAATTTTAATGCATAAAAGTAATAAAAATTACAATTTTTAATTTTCAAAGAAATTTTATTATAGAATTACTTAATTACACATAGAAATTTAGGGGAAACTGTAATCACCACAGACATTCACTACCTAAAACAAACAACTTAGCCACAGTTTGTAGTTGTTCAATCTGGCATAGCGACAATCGCTAGTTGACCAGTTATTAAATGACTCATCATGGACTTCGTCAGTGTTGTTGACTGTTGCAACTTAGTGATTGTCAACCATTACAAATGTACATGTTACTAAATTTTTGACACCAACAAGGTGCTACCCATTTAGCTATGATTTAGAAGTTGCTAATTCCTAACAATCATATTGTAGCTAATATTAATAACAGGTTGATCGTCACTAATAATAGCAACAAGCAACCGTTGTTACCAGGCTTTGCAATGGCTTGGTTGTCACTAACCTTAGTAACAGGTTGACCATTGCTATCTTTAGTGGCAGATTTCCGTCACTAATTTTAGTGACTATTTCCCTGTCAAAAAAGTTGCCTTGCTTAGCATGATTTGTTTGTTGCTGATTTTTTTTGTTGTCTTTTAGCCCCTTCCCATTCCTAAACCTACATGCTACTCTGTTATTTAGTACCTGCAAATCCAATACACTCATAATAGGAACAGAGCTTTTGCATTCAGAATTACGAATTATTGTGACAATGTTCATGACATTCAATTAGGACATCACTTAGTGACGAGATATTGGTATATGTTCAAAACCTTACATAACAAACACATAAAAAGGATCATAAGATACGAGTTATTAATAACAAACAATATCTAGTATCCCTAAAAAGTTTTAAAAAAGGTTTAATTAAAATAAATTTTCTGCGTGCCTATTTCATATCAAAATATCCAATCCCTTCACATAATTATAGAGAACATGGTAGATGCAAAAAATAATAATAATAATTTGACACCATAGACTATTTTTTATAACTTAAACCCTAAAATAGAAAAAAAATCCAAAAATTAGAATGAAAAATGGAATACCCTAATAATTCAACATACCCATTCAAAATTAAGTGATCCAATCCATTCAAATAATTTTGGAGAATATTATAGATATAAAAAAAATAGTATTTGGCGTCACTGACTATTTTTTATGACATGTAAATTATAAAATAGAAAAAAAACATTAAAATAAAAAATTAAAATTTATGATAGAATTGGAGATGTCCATCCATAAAAATGTATCCAATTGCTTCGCATAATTATGGAGAGCCTGACAAAACTCAAACAACGACAAATAGTCCAATATAACCACAATTTCTTGAATTTTCATAGAAAAACATAATACAAAAGAATTGCAAGAACTCAGCAATACTCTATGATGAGCTTCCCAATCACCAAGAACACTATCTAAACCTTTCATGGAACAATAAAACAACCATTTTTGGGCTAAAATCAAGAAAAAAAACCAAATCCACAAAAACAAAAAAAAAAGTGTCAAAATGAGAGAAATGAAGAAGTTTACCTCAGTGTTTGTTGAAATCAGCCATGATCCAACTCAGAAACACAAGAATTGAAGGTTTATGGCAGCAAGAATGTTTGGAATTGAAAGGAGATGGAATGGGTGAGAAAATGGGGAATGTTGTACAGAGAGGCTTAGGTGTGCACTACTAAAAAAACTAAGTTTTCCAACGGCCTAACTTCCAACGGTCTGACCGTTGGAGAATATCCAACGGCTTAAGCCGTTGGAGAAAGAATAAAAACGGTAAAATGAAAAAATTGAAAATCTGATGTCTTTCCAACGGCTTCAGCCGTTGGAAGTAAGTAAATCCAGCCTGAAATTGTTTCCAACGGCCTTGGCCGTTGGAAAACTAAGCTAGAAAACAGCTCTCGCAACTAAGTTTTGAAATGAAGCCTGAAATTTTTAAACTTGAAATATTTCCAACGGCCTAAGCCGTTGGAAAATGATTTGAAATTTGTAAATTTTGAAATTTTATTATTTCCAACGGCCTAAGCCGTTGGAAAATGAGGTACATAATGCAGCGGGATTTGAAATTTGTAAATTTTGAAATTTTATTATTTCCAACGGCTTAGGCCGTTGGAAAGTGTAAATTTAAAACGCACCGTTTGCAGTTGAAATTGGTAAAGTGCTGGGAATTATTTCCAACGGCCTAAGCCGTTGGAAAAGTGATCTTCAAAACGCACCGTATAAATAATTAGGTTCCAACGGCTAAGGCCGTTGGAAAATAGACAATAAATTCGGCCCCCCCCCCAGCAGCTCGCGGCATCGTCTTCTTCCTCCATCCGTTTTCGGTCTGTTCTTCCTTCCTTCCCTCTCTCTCTCTCCACACGCACACACAGCACTTTGTGAAGTATCCCAGGGCTTGATTAACGTCACTCGGAGGCTGATTTCTTGAATCTGGTGGTCTAAGTGGCAGATCTGTAGGTAAGTGTTAATATTTTTGGTTTTGTTTGTTTCGATTTTCATGGTTTTTGGTTTATTAAATCTAATGGGTGTCATTTTTAACTTGTTGTAGCAGATTAGAAGAAAGAAAGAACGCATTTGAAGGAAGGATTTTAAGGTATTTTGCGTTTATTACGTATTTTTATAATTTTTTACATTATTTATCCGAAAAATGCTTGAAATATTTGTTATGTGATTTTAAGTGGTTCATGGTTTGATGTGAAGATTTGCTAGAACACCCATTAGAATTTTTAATTTTTACCCATTTTGTTAATTTTTTTATTATTTTCGGGTTTTTAGGATTAATTTTATAGTTTAAGTTTAATTTTACAGTTAAAGTTTAATTACTAATATTTAGCTGGGAATATGTTTATAAGGATTTTAGTTTTGGAATTAGTAGAAACGTTGAAAGTATTTATACTTAACTAAATTTCTTTGATTAAAATTTACCTTTACTAAAATATGTGTCAATAATAAGAATTTTAATAAAAAAAATAATAATAATAGTATTATGAATAATACTAATAGTAATAACAGTAATAAACAAAATAATAATTATACTAAGAGTAGTAGTACAATAATAATAATAATAGTAATAATAATAATAATAATTATAATAATAATAAAAATAGTTTTGGTAATATTAATAATACTATGTAACAATAATGATTAAAATAGTAATTATTGTACAAATTTTACGAGGTACAATAATCATAATAATGATATTAATTAAAGTAATCATAATAATAATTATAATAATAATTTAGGTAAGTTGAAGTATACTCAGAGTAGTACTTAATAATAATTTCAGTAATCAAATTAATACTAATAAGTAATTTAGTAATTATTATAGTAAGAGAAGTTATATAATGATAATAATATTAATAATAATAATAATAATAATAATAATAATAATAATAATAATTTGTATTACATAAGAGTAGTATAATAATAATAATAATAATAATAATAATAATAATAATAATAATAATTTAAATTATTATTATTATAGTAGAACTTTAATAATACAAGTAATAATAATAATACTAATAAATATAGTAATAATAATTTCAATAATTATTATTATTCGAAGAGAAGGATGCAAATAAGAATAATATGGATATTATTAATAATAATTATTATTATTATTATTATACTTACAATAATTACTATTATAGTAAGAGTGGTAGTAGTAATAATAAAAGTAACAATAATCATAATAATATTAATTAAATTAAGTATTATGAAACTTAGATTACTATAAGAATAATTATAATAATAATTATTTAAATAATGATGTATTGTTCGATGACAACAAAGACAAGAATAATATGACTACGAATAATAATAATACTAATTATATTTATAATTATAATACTAATAGTATTGTAATAATAATATTAATAATAATAATAAGAATTATTTTTATAATTAATAAAATAATTACTATTATACTAAGAGTGGTAGTAGTAATAATAATAGTAACAATAATCATAATAATGGCTAATTAAAATAATTATTATGAAACTTAGAATACTATTTAAATAATTATAATAATAATTATTTAAATAATTATGTATGGTTGGAAGATAACAAAGACAATAATAATATGACTACGAATAATAATAATAAATATTTTAATAATAATAATAATTATAATAAACCCAACAAGAGTAGTAATAATTATAATAATAATTATCTATACTATGGATGGAATGCCTTTCTTATGCTATGTATATTTTGGAGTTATTAATATTTGGTGTTGAATTTGCTCTCGGATTTGATGTGCATAATAAGCATGACACATGAAAAACTATGTTTTCAAAATTTGAAAGATGTGGGCTTCTTGGTTGACATGAATTAGAATGCCACACTTGTTGAACTCACACACCCTAAACACTTAAGTATAAAAGTGTCTATGCCTTGCTGTTGTTGCATGTAACCTCATCAGCCTGTCCTTGAAATGCAAGTAATTGACTATAACAAGTGGACATACCCTCCCAGGCCTTAGCCTCATGAATAGTAGATTTAAATCAAGTATAAGAAGTATGGCCGAGCCATAAAGAAGTAAACCACTATAGTTGTGTTAGAGGTACCTAGATGATAGTTCTTCGAACTATAGATGAGTAGTAGTAAAAATATTAATTTTAATTCAGTGAAATATTAATGCATGCCATTAATTATAATATGTTGGCTATTAATATATAATTTCCATTGGTAGGACTCCATGGAACAAGAACGTAGTTGGATGTATAGTAGTCGTTATTTACCTGGGCGAGTTGGGTACAAGGAGGAGTGGGAGACAGGGGTTGAGCAGTTCATAACATTTGCTTGTAGTAATCCAGGTCATATGGATGGAAACAAAATACGTTGCCCATGTAGGAGATGTAAAAATTTGAGGTTTAAGGATTGTGATGATGTTAGAGTGCATCTATATAAATGGGGATTCATGCCTTATTACACTAACTGGACAGCTCATGGGGAGCCGTTTAAGGACCCGTCTGATCAGCCGTTTGATAATTGTGGTTGGTATGAGCATGCTGAGTGTAGTTCACATGTAAACCCATATGCTCGAATGATATTTGATGCAGTTGGACCAAGTTCCCATCAGAATTTTACTGAAGTCGATGAACAACCTAATGAAGGTTTTAGACGGTTTTCTGATTTATTGTACTCGGCGACTACACCTCTTTGGGATGGATGTGAGATGCATTCTGAGCTATCTGCTGCAGTTCGTTTGTTAAACCTTAAAGCAGAATATCATATACCAAGAGGGTGTTATGATGGTATTGCGGCCTTGATGAAAGAGACACAGCCAAGTGACAGCAAGATGCCGTCGAATTGGTATGAGACGAAGAAATTAGTTTCACAACTTGGTCTTGCGCATCTAAAAATTGATGCTTGTGTTAACGACTGCATGTTGTTTTGGAATAATGATAAAGATGCTACACACTGCAAGTTTTGTGGTGAATCGCGGTTTAAGCCGAGAAAAGGTGGACGGGGTAAAGATAGACCAAGAAAGACCATGCACCATTTACCACTAACTCCTCGTCTTCAGCGACTATATGCTTCACTTTCAACTGCAGAGCACATGAGGTGGCACAGTGAGCATCGATCCGAGCCAAATGTTTTAAAACATCCTTCAGATGGGGAAGCATGGAAACATTTTGATTCCACGTACCCGTGGTTTGCTGCAGAGCCCCGAAATGTTCGCCTTGGTGTATGTTCTGATGGTTTCGTTCCGTTTGGAAACTCTGGTAAACAATATTCATGTTGGCCGGTCATCGTAACACCGTATAATTTGCCACCGTGGATGTGTATGAAGAAACCATATATGTTTTTGACTTCATTGATACCGGGCCCTCGGAGTCCACGCCAGAACATTGACGTCTATTTACAACCTCTTATTCATGAATTGAACCAGTTGTGGGAAGATGGTGTCCAAACATGGGATGTATCACTTAAACAGAATTTTCAGCTCCGTGCTTCAGTTTTGTGGACCATCAATGACTTCCCGGCTTATGGGATGTTGTCAGGTTGGATGACTCATGGGAGATTATCTTGTCCTATTTGCATGGAGCAAAGTAAAGCCTTCCAGCTTGAGCACGGGAGGAAAACTTCCTTCTTTGATTGTCATCGACAATTTCTCGAGTTGGATCACCCATATAGAAGAAACAGAGTTGCCTTTAAGAAAGGAAAAATTGAGAAATCATTGCCTCCTGAGCGTCTTCCGCCTGAAACAATATTTGAACGTATCTCAAATTTGCCATCTGTAGTTCAGAATGGAGAGGTTTTAACCATACCAGGTTATGGTAGAACTCATAATTGGTCAAAAAGAAGTATTTTCTGGGAGTTGCCTTACTGGAAGAATAATTTAATCCGCCATAATTTGGATGTGATGCATATAGAGAAGAATGTGTTTGACAATATATGGAATACAGTGATGGATGTGAGGAATAAAACTAAGGACAACGTGAAGGCTCGTAAGGACATTGAGATGTTGTGCAGTCGATCAGAGCTAAATTTAATTCCTCAAGCCGACAGTCGAGCATTCAAACCCAAAGCAACTTTTACACTAAACACACATCAAAGAATTGATGTGCTCAATTGGGTTAAAACACTTAGACTCCCAGACGGGTATGCATCCAACCTTGGGAGGTGTGTTGACAGTAATGTAAGTCATATGTCTGGTATGAAAAGTCATGATTGTCATGTAATGATGCAGAGGCTCCTCCCAATAGCCCTTCAAGCGATACCTGAAAATATATGGAAACCGTTGACTGAGTTAAGTCAATTCTTTCATGATTTATGTTCTCCAGAGTTAGATGTGAATCACATGGTGGAGTTAGAAGCAAATATTCCAGTAATACTCTGCAAGTTGGAAAGAATTTTTCCACCTGCTTTTTTCGATTCGATGGAACATTTGCCGGTTCACCTTCCTTATGAAGCCAGGGTTGGAGGACCCGTTCAGTATAGGTGGATGTACAAGTTTGAACGTTGTATGCATGACCTAAAAATGAAGGTATCAAATAAGGCTCATGTAGAGGGTTCAATTTGTGAAGCGTATCTAATTGAGGAGACCTCAACATTTTGCTCTCACTACTTTGAATCTCATATTCCACATATGGCTACTAGAGTACCTCGTAATGATGATGGCGAACAAAGACAATATGATGAATCGGTGTGGTCTATCTTTAGATACCCGGGTCGTCCATATGGTGTCTCGATATATCGATATCTTGATGACAATGAAATGAGGGTTGCTACTGCATATGTGTTACTGAATTGTAAGGAGGTGAAGCCGTACCTCGAGTAAGTGACATAACACATATTTCCGTTATATATTCTACTCTAATAATAATACTTTTCTTCCTTTATACACAATGCATAATCTAGGTACACACTAAACGACCTTTATGTATATCTTCTAGTTTGTTTGTTGACGAAGTGCGTATGCATGCACCAAATATAGCAATGTCGGACCTGGATGTCTACATTGAGAATAACTTTGGTACATGGCTTAGAAACTATGTAAGTTACCTACACTTTCAGCTACTGTCATATTTTGCTTCTCAAGGGAAAGAAATATTCATAAAATTTATGATATGTAACTAGGTGAATGATGTGCGCAACAATATCACGGGCCGCTTTTTGTGGGATGTTGCGTGCGGGCCATCACGTTGTGTCGAGACTTGGCCTGTTTATTTCATAAATGGGTACAAGTTCCACATTAGCGACTGGGGTCGTGACAAAGCAACATTTAACAGTGGCGTGTGCATAAGGACTTCAGGATCAAGTGAGGTTGAATGTGATTTTTATGGGGTGTTAGAAGAAATCATTCAACTCGAATATCCTGGATGGCCACAGAAACATGTTGTATTGTTTAGGTGTGCATGGTTTGACCCGACTCCAGACCGTGGCACTCGGGTCCATAAACAATATGGTTTAGTTGAGGTTCGTGATGGTCACTGATATGGGAAGTTTGACCCGTTCATTCTTGCATCCCAAGCTGATCAAGTTTACTACACCCATTACCCAACAAAGTCACGTGAAAAAACAGGGTGGTTAGCCGTTTTGAAAATCAAACCTAGACGCATCATTCATTATAATGTTAATGACATCGATGATGCATTTCAAGAAGATTTTGAAGGTGGCCTGAACAATCCACTCATAATTTTGGATGACCCAATCGAGAATTTAGCTGAAACAGGAGTGGGGGAAGCTGTAGACGATGACATGACGAACAGGGAAGAAACTTTGGAACATGACGATGAATCTGAGGAAGAAGACGCCATTGAAGCAAGTGATGAAGAAGATGAATTTGAATCTGAGGAAACTGAGAATAGCGATTCAGAGGCAGGATCTGAGGACGATGACGTCCATTGACTTTCATGTTAACGTGCAATTACTTATAAAATGTAATGTGAACGTGGAATAATTTATAATCATAATATGACTACGTCTAAATTGACTGTGATGGGTGCATTTGCAAGATCAATACTATTGGCCATAAATAATATTTGTAAAATTTTGTAAGGTTTTTAATCAAATTACAGATGCCACCTAAAGGAGATGCGACGTATACACGTCGCCCAGGGAAAGGCCTATTTCAGCAGTTCAAAGAGGCGTTAGCAGAGCCACTTGCCAGACATGAAAGGGCAGGCCAATCACATTCCCGACATTCAGCTTCGCGGCCTATAATAGAAGAAGATGTTCTTCCACATCCCACAGAATGTCCTGATGATATTGGCATTCCTCCAGTCCGCCGTAGTGCTAGTCGATCGACTCCCGCACCTATACCTTCATCCGATGGAGGGAATTCCATTGGTCAGTCAGCGGTATCCGAAGTCCCGAATCAGGGTCGCTTACGGATCAGACCTTACGGTAACACGTAAGTAATGTATCATTTTAAACAAGAATAGTTTATGTTACATGCAGTTCATTTACAATCCAATGAAAACAATAATAATTGTATTCGAACATGCATTCCATAAAGCTTCCTTCCATTTAGAGCAACACGAATGGTGACTAGATGCTTCACCACACACTTCAAGGGACATCATGATTGGCCGAGCGCAAGCCCAATTTATATTCAGGAGTGGTGGCGAGTATTTGAGGTTTGCACTTAAAGTACACATTCAATTTTCAGCTTTAGAAATCATGTTGATAACTATTAGACTCCTTATATTTTATTTTATGTATGGGGATTATGTGGGTGGGATCCAGCCCACCATAATGAGGTCTATCGCATTTGGCATATGATGGCAGCTAATCATTACCGATCGACGCTGGGTGACATTCGCCGTGAGAAAAATCTAGCGAAACGGCGAGCATGGGCATCATTTATGACCGACGCACAGTATGCAGAAATGGAGGAATGGTGGGCTTCAGCAGAGTTTTAGGAGAAATCTTCTCGGGGTAAGACAATACGAGCATCGTCATCGCAGTCGTCTAACTCCACTGGTGGATACAGTGCTACTTATGCAGGAGGCTCTGTTTCAATTACTGAACACCGAGAGCGAATGGTAAAACTTATGAACCTCTTTTACACATAATTCAACTTATTTATGGTGTAATAACATTAATCTTACTAACATCCAAATGTAGCGTGAAAAAGATCCGGAGAAGAGGAACCCTGGATTGTTCAAGGTTATGCAGCAAACTCATAAGAAAAAGAGCGGGGAATATGTCAACAAGCGGACTGAGGAAGTGGCAGTAATAATCATGTTATATAAAATTACCTTTTTACATACCAATAAGTATCGACTTACTAATAAATGAAGTTGTACCGTTATGAAGGCAAAGGTAACTACTGAGATCGAGGAACAAACATAGCAAATGGAAGAGGAAGGCGTCGCACATGACATTGATGAGGCAGCGATAATGAGTGCAGCTGCGGGTGGAAGGAAGAAAGGGCGGGTATTTGGTCTTGGATCAGAACAACATGTTGTGCTTGGACGACGACGACCAGGGAATATTCCTGCAGCACATGTTGATGTCACTCAGATGCCGGAGTTCACTGCACAAGTTGAGTGAGTGGTTGCAGAGCATACAGCATAACAAGCATCATATTATGAGCGGAAGTTGGAGCGACTGAAGAGGAGACAACGAGCGGAGCTGGAGTACATATGTCAACGAGTTGGAATTCCTCCGCCCGCGCCCCCAGACAATGATATTGATGCCGGGGGATCCGATGACGACTAGATCAGGTATATTACTTTACTTTCTGTGTTCATCAACAAACAAACATTTTTTAGGAGAATGGAACTATGTAATTTCAATTATACATGTTTTTATGTGGATTGTAACTATATTTGTGTCATGATTTTGTAATTTCAATTGTGTATGTTTTTATGTGGATATATAACTATATTTATGACATGATTCTGTAATTTCAATTGTGTATGTTTTTATTGAGATCTACAACTGCATTTATGCACGTGCACTGGTTCAGAATGTGATTACATACGATACAATCAATTTCCAACCGCCGTAGCCGTTTGACGTTTAATCACACGCATTCGAAATGGAACGAGAATGCACAAAATATAAAAAGCTTGATTTCCAACGGCCTTGGCAGTTGGAAAATCTTCCAGCTACCAACTAAATTTTCCAACGGCCTTGGCAGTTGGAAAATGGAAAAAAAAAGAAAAAAAAACTGAGCCGTTGGAAAATTTCCAACTGCTCAAATTCCAACGGCTAACAGTTGGAAATTCCAACGGCTCTCATTTTGGCCGTTGGAAAATTGACTTCCAACGGTGGGTTTTCCAATGTCTTATTTCCAACGGCTTCGCGTTGGAAATTTTAAATTTTCCAACGCGAAGCCGTTGGAAATGGCCGTTGGAAAAAGTCTATTTTTTAGTAGTGGTGCAAGATTGGGGAAGGGAGGGAGGTTTAAAATTTTTAAAGGAGTTTGTGACGGCACAGCCTTGAGCCATTTCTACCATCTAGTGACGGTTTAGTTCACAAAATTAGTGCCGGCATACGAATTAAAAAATGCTTGAAAAAACTTTTATTAAAAAAAAAAATTATATGTTGCGGCATTCAACCGTTGCTATTGTTCCTGTTACTGATGGATTGACCATCACTATTGGCTCTAAACCTTAGCAACAGCCCCCCCGGTGCTATTCTTCACCCAACTAGTGATGGTTGACCTATCATTTTTGTGAATTTTAGCACTTGTTGGCTTTGGCTGGACTTTGAAACTTAGAGGATCGCGAATATCAATCCTCGTTGCCTGTCACTATTCATTGGCTGGACTTTTAGTGAGAGCTGTTGCTGTTGCTAATTAAGCTATATAAATGCATATTTCTTAGTAGTGATTCTATATATATATCCATAAAATAATGGCATTGCACCCCAAATAAGTTTCAAAGGGGAAAAAAAACAAAACAAAAATATTTCACTTTCCGTGGTATTCACATGTCATTTAATCTAACATTTAACAAAAATTTAGTAGAAAGAAATTTATATACAATAGTGGACTACTGAACCATTGTTCCTATCAGGTTCTTTGCCATGTGTTTATGTGTGCATGATCTCCTAGCCAGCTTGACTCCCCAACAGTGACAGGAAGGTTGATGTCCACCGTGGCAGAAGACGTATGCCACGTACGGAACACTAAATTCAATTTTTTTTTCTTCAAATCCAGTTACATTTTTTTTTGTTTTTTTTTTTCAAATTTCTTATTTAGCCACCTGGGATATTCGTTAGATGAGCTCAATACTTACCATATTCCCTAGCCTTTGTGAGTTTCTCTCCGTTGCAAGTCTTGACCGCCGCCTTGATCTCCTCTCTTATCTCTCTCCAATTACTTTGTTTCCCTTTCATCCCTTGTCCCTACTTTCATGGATCTGTCGCTTCACTGTCTCATCTCTCATCCTCGTCTTTGCAGACGCTCATCACTCCTTTTATCATAGAGAAAAGTTAGGGAAAATTACAACCACCCCATTAAAATTTATTAAATATTACACTCTCTTTATCTCATATCGTTTAAAATAATTAATTTTTAGTAATAGTTTAATTTAAATTTATTTATATTATTGGTTATTAGAAAAAAATGTTTCAAATAATATGGGACAGAGGGAGTAATTTGTTTTCTCTATTTTTAAAATTTTATATTTTATTTCTTAATTTTTTTATATTGTCTAATAATAACTTCTGAGGTTATAATTTAAACTATACGATAATTATCTTTTAATAATATTAGTTTCTCTAATATTTTTTTTATAGTTAATAGATATTTTAAATTATTAGTTTTTTCTTTTTGTAGATGCATTTTTTTTCTTGTAAATGTATATTAATATTTTAAAGGTCAGTTAGTTATGAAAAAAATAAAAAAAATTAAAATTATTGGAACATTATTATAAAATAGTTTAATTTAAGGTTTCAGAAGTTGTTGCCAAAAACTATAAAAGAAGTAGAGGTAAAGTGTAAGTTTTTAAAAATAGAAGAAGAAAAATGTAGATTAAATCAAACGGGGGACTTTTGTAATTTACCTGCAAAGTTAAGTCGTCGGAATCCACAAATGTTGTCGCCAAGGACGATGCCAAAATCACACACAAATGTTTTGATGGAGCACGATTGCTAGAGTGAGACGTGGAAGCATCTTGCGGAATGGAAAGGAACGGGTGAACTATTGTCGAATAGTGTGAAATTACGAAAAAGAGAGCTCCAATTTGCTCCAACCGCCATGAATTTCGTACGATGAGAATTGGTTGAGGAAATTCATCAAATAGATGGTATGCAGATGAAGCGAGGAACAAGTGCAGGGCTTGGGTCCTGTGGGCGGAGGTGGGAGGTGACAGCAAATTAGGAACTATCTGGTGGTAACTGGAAATTGGAAGCTCTCCTCATCATCTGCAGCTATTGTAAATGGAACAATCTCTACAAGTCCACCAGGGGAAGTTCCTGTAGTTGAGAAAAAGTAATCATAATAAATCTTGATTTTAGCTTATTATCCAATAATAGATTATTTCTTTGATTTTATAAAATAAAAATGGCGATCCAAATTTCAATCTACATCCAAAATTTGTGGATGCAAATTAAGTAAATTCTGATTACGAAAACGATTCATGCTTCTCAAATGTACGTTTGATCATAATTTAGAACATCAGGAAGGTGTTCTCTTTTTACAGAATAGCCAAATTATACGCAAATAATTGGGTTGCCCCCATTTGCAAACAATATAAAAAATATTTTAAAAACTTGAAGGAAATAGTAGTATGGGAAAAAATATATTTTAGTATGAAAAAAAAATAATGCAACAAAAAAATAAGTGGGAAGAAGTACTACTGACCTTTATATATTTGTTTTCCCCCAAAATTTTATTTGTGTGCAAAAAAAATAAATCATTTGGATAGTCTATTTGAATGTTTTTGAACTAATTAGCCACTTCTGACATATTAAATAAGATTGTGGGCTGTTAAGACCAATGCCACCATGTTGCCTCCAACCCAAGGTGACATAATTGGGTCCATGCTTCCGCTCTCGGGCTCCTACTCTTAATTGTCATTCCTGCTCTCATTGTCTTAGCACTTTTATTTACTTACATTTTAAAAAAGTGACGTTTTCACGTTCTTCGCCCCAGCTCTCAGAATGCTTTAGGCCACTTAGCTCCAACCACCCTCCACAACTATCCTTGAGCGTTGTCAACCATCGGTGACACTTAGTCGAGAAATGAAATGAAGCGCAATCCGGTTCCCATCGCAATATAAGCCAGATTTGCCAAACCTACAATTATTGTTCCCTCTCGAAGGTCACCCTAGCCACCACTGTCAACGGCCAGTCGTCTGATTGTCCAATTTTGTTGCTTTTCTTCCTCCTCCCTATGCAATCACCTATATTGCTTAGGCATGATTTGGAGTACGAGGATGCAGATGAGAACATTGAGAGCATATTTGAACTTTCTATTTTCATTACAACTTGTAATGGAATATGATGTTTTTGATGGTGGCTTTTTGGGAGGGGAGGAGATTGAGGCGGTTACAGTGATAAGTAGGGTAAAAAAGATAACAAGTGAAGAAGTGAGTACTTTAATCACTCTTATTTTTCATTTTGAGCAATTCAATCTCCAAAATTACCAATCAGATAAAAACAAAGTCAACAATTTAGCATTTAAACATCTGTTGATTGCCACCCCAGCTTTTCTATTGGCTATCTAGCGAGACATTTAAACTAGGACTAATCGAGCTAATGATTTCATAGTTTTAGAATTACTTTGGCAAGTTGATGAGTTTTAGGACTAATTTGGCAAAACTTGAAAAGTTTTAGAACTGACTAATATATTCTTCCTTATTCCTTGAGTCATGGACTATCTCGTGAGCTTTTTCAAAATTGAATGACTTGTATTAACTAAGTTCTAAATTGCAAACCAACTTATGTGAGGTGGGTAAGTTGAGGAGCCGAAAGCATAGTTAAGCTGATATAGTATTGTGATTTATTTGGATATTAAATTACTAATTAGCTAGAATGATAGCTAAAATGCTCATATGTGCATGAAGCGAAAATATTACTTCTCTAGTGACACAATTCGACGACAAAGACACAATCAACGTTTCTCTTGTTAGAGCTAGGCATTGTTTATGTAGATCAAATCTGGACAAGCTACCATCTTTGATACTCAAATCAAATTGAGGCCAGTAGTCATCTTGCAGCATCGGCTCCATTATTCAATCTTGATCAAGATAGGAAGTAATGATCGTAAATGACTTCAGGGATGAAAAGATCGCGTCATTGATGACTTGTCATGCCAAGTCAATTTCACATATTTCTTCAAACACTTTTACATATTTCTTCAGATATTTTTAAATATCTATTTTGACACTTTTACTTACTACTTTAAACACTTTTATTTCTAAAGGAAACAACTGTGTGCATATTGCTTCCAACATTTTTATATATTTATTTTGACACTTTTACATATTTGTTCAGACACTTATACTTATTGCTTTAGACCCTTATGCTTATTGCTTCAGACACTTTCATTTCTAAAGATTACAAGTTGTCTCTATAATACTCTAGACACTTTTACATATTGTGCCAATCACTTTTATATATTGTTTTACATACTTTTACAAACTCATTCAGGCACTTATCTTTTGAAAAAGAATAAATTGTTTGCATATTGCTTCAAATATTTATATATTGCTTCAGCCAGTTTAACATATTTCTTTCAGGCATTTCAATACTTTGACATATCATTTTTAAAGAGAACAAATTGTTTGCTTATCATCTGCATATTTTTTCATGCAATTTTACATATTTATTCAAATACTTTATCTATTATTTTAGACACTTTTACATCTTGTCTTATATACTTCTGCAACCTGTTATGTGCACAAATTGGTGCTCAAGATGAAGGAGCACTGGCCTATGGTAGCCTGAAATGGTGATGATGGAAAACTAGCATGACCTTGAGGCGATAATCACACACAATCTTGAAGAAATAAGCTACAGATCTAGAGGTGATGAAGGATGATGTCATGGTCTACAGGTAAGTGGTGATGGTGAAATCTAGATGCGAATGTTGATTAGTGTGATCCAGAGATGCACAGTGTGATTCAGAGGCGTGTGATGAGTAAAGATGTTAAGAACAATGGTAGGGTATAGGCTCAACGCTAAGCCCACAGCTAACAAAGTTTATAGCAGACGGATCAAAGATGAAGAGGCCCAGCGGGCCAAAGAAGTAACTCGCTCAAGAAGGAAGGAAATCCTAGAATTATGGGATTGGTTAGAGGATTTCCATCTAGAAGTGATTCTACTGGACTTTTCCTCAGTTATATAAACCTATTTCATTCATCAATCCTGAGGTATGAGATTTTGACTACTAATTATCTTATCTCTTAACTCATTGGAAACTGAATTAATCGTTGGAGGGTTTTTCCTGGGAAAACATTTTGGGGCTCTAACATTATCTTTGTGCATAGGATCACCTCATACCAAGCTCTCAGGCCTAGCCCAACTAGTCCCATTAATTGTCAATTTGGTGCCATATGTGGGAAACATGGTGAACACCTGGAGATCCTGCGTGGATAACCAAGATTAGCCAGGGAATGAGCATGAGAGCCAATGTAGAGACTAGACCAATCATCTCACAGGGTTCATAGCCCCTAGAAAAAGAAGACTGGTCATAGATTAGAAGGAGAAGAGCTGTGACAACTCTCCTAGTCAACGACTGGCTTTGACTCGGTAAGTATGTTTTATTTAAGTATTTTTTACTTAAATGCCTCAAATTAGAATCTTATTAAGAAAGAAAGACAAACTAAGTAAGGTAAAGATGAGTTCCTAAGTGTGATTTGGCATCTAAAAGTCATGAAGGCCAAATGGTAATTTTGACCTAAATGAGTAGCATGACTGTAATTTTGATGAAAGTAAGGTCATATAAGGATTTTTGACTAATTAAATTAAGACCATAACTTATTCTAGTTATTAGAACCACCATTTGAAGAAAAAGTGCAAAAATTGCACTAAGTTTTCAAATAAGCCATTTATGTCTTAAATGGCTCATATGTCTAAGGAGCTGTGTGTGGGAGGCATAAAAATACTCTTGGGGACCAATGAGAGATGATTTTGAGTGAGTGTCTAGTGGTCAAATTGAAACAAAAGAAAGCCTAAGGGGCAAGAAAATAAGAAGTAGGCTTTAGTGGAGTTGGTAGGATATTTTTCTTGTTAGAGATAGTCACTATTCTCATCTCTTCCAATTGGAAATTTTTTGGCTCTATTTCTCTAGTAGCTTTTTTGTGACAAACCTTTCAAATCCCACAAATTTCTAGCAAAATTGATGGTTCCAAGGAAAAATCAAGAAGCTTGTGGCTCATCCTTGGTGCATTAGCTTCATTTGTACTCTTTGTTGTTTTTTTTGGCATAAACCTTAAGGTAAGCTTCTTGGCTTAGATTAAGCTGAGTTTAAGTTGATTGAGTATCTAGAAATGGTCATAATTTAAAGTTTTTGTTGCCATATCATA
This sequence comes from Aquilaria sinensis, assembly GCA_005392925.1. Taxonomy (NCBI): domain Eukaryota; kingdom Viridiplantae; phylum Streptophyta; class Magnoliopsida; order Malvales; family Thymelaeaceae; genus Aquilaria; species Aquilaria sinensis. Next base: position 27,471 of record SMDT01000432.1, read on the forward strand.
TTTTTTTTAGGTCTGGAATTCAAGAAAGCTAAGTTGAGCTCAAGTGTGCTTGTGGTTCTTATATTTTTGTTCTTGCTTTGTAGCTTAATTTGAGATAAATGTTCAAGTTAATTTAGCTCAAATAATGCATAAAAATGTAGGTTATAGAGTGGGGCTCCAGTGCCGTGAATTACTTAACATATAGGCTCTTAGGGATTATGGTCCTACTCAGTTACTATTGGCTAACTATTACTCCTAAGTAAATTAACATGATTTACATTCAACTAGTTACTTAGCCTACCATATAAGAAGATATATATGCGTTTGTTTTGGTGATATAAATCAAATCAGTAAAAAATTTAAAGAAAACATTGCTCGAGCATTCTTTTTAAAACATACTTAAAACATGTCAAGACAATAAAATACCAGTTACTTCAACTTTAAGTAATAGTTTGTGCGCATTTTTCAACACTAGCATGCACAAAAAAATAACTCAATGGTCTTACACCACAATGTATCCTAATAGCGGCAATGCCTTAGTACATAATGTACCATATATACAAGGTTAAATACTACTAAAATCATCTACTTGCGCTCCTACCTTTGAGCTATCAAGCTCCAAGTGCAAAGTCCTCACTTATCCTTGTGCAACTCTTAGCCTCTAAACTGTAAAGGCACCAACACTTAGTTAGTACAAAACTTATATCTCAAGCAACATTAGATTCTTGAGGATTTAAGTAAATAAGTACCTGCAAAAAAGAGAAACTTAGCCCATAACTATCCACTTAGTTGTTAGGTTTGATGTTAGAACCTGCACAACATACTTAGGAGAATGAGTACATAAATGTTCTCAGTAAGGGTCCATTGCGGTACCTGTAAAGAAGATAATAAGTTAGCATGCGAATATGACATGCAAACAAGAAACCAACTAACCAACAATCAATATAAACAAATAACATAATAAATATGTAATGCATGAATGTACAATATGCAAGATGCACAATCCTTAGGGATTTTTATACCCTAGGTGCCTTATTCTTGCCATAAGCTTAAATGGTGGAGGTACTTGAGATATTGGCCTGTGTATCCTAAATCCTTTATCTCCCATAGTCCTACTTACAGGTCCTAGAGAAGGTTATTACCTCCTTTCAAAATCTTGCGCATGTTTCCTTTAACTTATTATGCAAAGTGGCCATCTTATATGGTCCAACTTGTTGAGTTCTTGGAGTTTAGCTTAGGGTTCCTTAGTGGCTTAATTACCAACCCACAAGGTATGGTTGGGATCTTTTTAGGTTTTTCTCTTTATTTTCCATAGGTCTAAGACCTCTCATTTGGGCCAATGAAGACTTTGAAACCCGCCTTAATCCCTTTAGTGCTCCTTTAACAACTTGAGCACTTAAACCCCTTTAGCCACCTTACCCAATCATACCTTGACCACACCACTTAACTACACTTAAATAATGCATAATCATTGACTTAAGAATAAGTTTTAGACCCAACCTATAAGGTTTTAGGAGCCAAGCAAACGCAGTGGAATTTAACCAAAACCTTCTAGGATCCAAGTGAAAAGGAATAAATCAGATGTTTGAAATTTTAATACCTAGTTGGCTGGGTTCTTTCACCTAATTGTTGAGTCGAATCACAAACTTGAACTGTTGACGTGTTCAAGCTCTTTATGATATCTACATGAACCTCTTGGATCACCATGCCTCCACCATGTTTCAGCAGGTGCGTTCTTCTTACGCCTATAGTGCTAGCTTGCGTCCTCCAAGGAAAGGCAAAAAGAAAGTGCAGCTAGAACCTTTCAGAATCTAAGGTTTCTTGATTACTGAGTAAATTGACTAAAACTAATGACATTGATATCCCATACCAACTAATTCGACCATGGCCATGCATTTCCTCAATTTCACTTAATCAAGGGGCCTGAAGATATCACTTCCATTGTATAAAAGGGACAAATCTCATCTTGATCATATAAAACCCTCCGTATAATATGTGACATACCTAATGACTACCTTCATGTTCACTTAGTTACGAGTAACAAAGGGAAGTATCAAAGTATGCGACTCAAATGTAAGGAACATTGATGACCTTAGGTCAAATGACTACATTACCATGATCACTACGGGAATCACTTATGACACTCATATAACGATCCATGAAGCATTCTCATGGTGGGTCAGTCTAGTACACAAGTTCTCCAACTTATACCCATATATAGACTACATATCTCATACTAGTCTTCACACATGCTAATCTTTTATGTATTATTGCAACCCACTCAACAATAATACTAGACTAAGAATGTTTAAGAATACTAGTATTCTAGGGTTATAATTATGTTTGATTATGTCATACAGAAACAAAATAACAAATACAATTACTAGATTAATGCCCCAATAAAATATCATGACTCAATGTGTAAAATACAATCATCTCATTATTGGCTTTTGGGCACAACACTAACATAACCGAAGTTACAGAATATCTTAGAATAGCCTAGGGATGATAATTAAGAGATTGAGATGTCCTTAAGATGCCTTGACCTTATGGGGCTTAGGCCTTGGTGACGTGGCACTAAGGGTGTCACCAAATGCTACAATTCCTTGGTTGCCTTAAGCACCATTGAGGCAATCATGATGATGTATGATCCCCGAAACAAGAGGGACATTCAAAAACTAGTGGGCAGATTGACTACCATTAGGCAATTTATACCTTACTTGAGAGATCGTTGCCAACCCTTTTTTCAGATACTTAAGAAGAAAGCGAAATTTGAGTGGCCCGAAGAATATCACGAAGTGTTCAAGAATATTAAGGAGTACGTATGACACTTCTTAATGTTGAAAGAACCAAAGCTTGATGAACCTCTTGTCCTATATTTGGCCATAACAAAGAGCTCCATCAACACTGTACTCATACAAGGGGAAGAATCTAAGTAATAGCCTGCCTATGACATTAGCCATGTCCTCCAAGGAGTGGAGTCTCTATATCCTTCTCTCCAAAATGCTATCTTTGCCCTCAAAGTGGCATCTAAAAAACTAAAGCCGCACTTCTAAATGCACCAAATTATCATGAATCCTTGCCTGTGGTGAAGGCAAAGGATTTGTGCCCCCCTTGGTTGATGGGGGTGATGTGGAAAAACTGGAAACCCTTCTTCAGGTCTAATATGTAGAATTGGAGGAAAACCTCTAGTAAAGGAACTAGCATCACCATTTTTCAATAGAGGATAAAAGCATTTATCTGCATGAAGGAGTTCGGGGTCAACTGTGAAGGTGGCACTTAGTAATGATCACATATCTGCTTCACTAGTGGATGAAGAGGGGATTAAAGCCCCACTTACAATTTATCAACAAAAATTGTGAGGACGTTAGCCTTCTTGTCAACCCCAGCAAGGCCAACATCCTCCAGCGCCTGGCTCTTGCTAAGAGTAGCCATGACTTCATTCAGCCAAAAGTATTTATTGAAATTTGTCAAAAGGGTCTCTATGGTAATTGGTTTCTTCACTCCCTTTAGTATGAATAGGTTGGGGGTGAATGATGACATGATCCCTTGTGGGCCTGCCTAGGCAACCTATAAGAACTTGTCCCACACTAATCGCAATTAACTAATTGATTACATCCACACTAGTTAAAACCTTTTTGCTTATAGTTAATTAATCCTACTATGCAATCATGCTTGAGTAAATGATTTGAATTGAATAATTAAACAAGTAATAAAAACATAAAACATTGCCATGGCATTTCATTAAAATTGAACATCAAAATCATCAAAGCATACAAAGCATTTATGTTGTTTACTACACATAATCAACCACGTCTGAACATCCAAGCAAAAGTAGACTATGTTCACACCTAAGAGTGACCCTAGAGTATACTAATTATACAAGAACAACAAAGGCAAACTAGTGTATGAAAATTATACACTGAACAACATTACTCAGATCAATAACCTTAGAGCAACTCCCGGTCACAAGCTCCAAAGCCTTCCATTGTGCTTCACTAGCCTCTGTCAACCAAATAGGCAATTATAGTTAGTGTCATAACTTAACCAACAAGTAAACCACAAAAATAGAACAGTAAAGATTCAAGTAAACACAATACCTGCTCCTGAGCTTAATAAGCATCCCTTAATGGTTGTCGGCTATATAGACCCAAAATTTGCAAAAAAAAAAAATGCTAAATGGGTAAGAATCAAAGATTCTCAGTAAGGGATCCTTTAACCTATAAGAAAAATCTCGAGGACACACTTATAAATAGAATATATGAAGTCTCTTGCACACACTTGTAGTCTGAGGGCTAACTTATGCACATATATTCGAGTCCCTTAAAACCCCACCTCTTCCTAGTCCTCGAACAAATTTCACCCCATGCCTAGTGAGCTTTGGCCCCTAACTCACCCTTAGTAAGCTTTGGCTTGCTGACATCCTAGTGAGCTAAGCACACTTAATTAACTTCCCTTGATTGTTATGCAGGTGAACATGGTGGATGCATCTCGCTTGAGTTCCAAATAACTCACTAGGTGTACTAAGCCTCCACATAGTGCCTTAAGTCTTTAGACTTGCCTAGGTCACTTGTGTACTAAGCCTCCACATCAAAACCTTGCCAATAGTGCACTAGGCTTTTACTTGTGCCCTAAATAATCTTGCTTAGGTTACAAGTGCACTAAACTTTTGCTCAAGGCACATACCTATCCACCCTTACTTGGTTTACCCCAGTGGAGTGGAAAATGTCATGGTTGGACTCATAAATTTTAGGTTCTATGGAACTTACCTAGGTGCTTTAAGGGTCCCTCATCAGGTTCTTAAACCTGAAGGCACGACTAGGCTTCCGATGGAACTAAACGTTACTTTGAATTATGGTCTACTATTGTGGCCAATTGACCTCTTTTACTTTATGGGTACTTTTGGTACTCCTGAATTCCTTGAAAAATGCCTAGTTCATGGAGGAGTTTCGGGGGTCCTGTAATGCTACCGGGTCATCTCAACCTTTAAGAACCCTAGGCAGGCCCTCTAACCTCCCTTAGAACTCATTGCTAAAAGTTACGTTTTGTTGATGAATAGACCATTGATGCTGCAGCCCCACAGGCAAATGCTTCTATTACCACCTGGTGTAGTCTGGTGTTGTAACTTTTGCAACATTGTGGCACCAGAGGCCCGTGACCTGAACTTCAAATTCATGCCAATAACATCTTGGGAGACCTCCAAAGTATACCAAACTTGCATAGGATGGCTTCCTACTCTACAAACCTACAAAACACATACTCTAGGCCACAATGCACCATTTTCCTCAAGCTTTTGGTGCCCCATAACACCATACTAAGGTTGAATTCATCACTAGTCCACCATAACCTACACCGGCCACCAACTTTTACCATTCATAAAACCACTTGAATTTTACCACAATCAATTTATGAATGACATGAAACAAAAATGAATTGTAAATCCCTTACCTCAATTGCACAAGAATTAACAAGCATCAAGCACCACAATTCAAGAATTCTAAGTTCTAAGGCCCCACCAAGGTTTTTCCTAAGTTCCGAGCAACACAAGGTATATGGCACCAAATTAACACTAAGTCAACAAAACTGAAGCTTAAAAAAAGTTAAGAAACATGAAATCTTCAAGGATTGGAGCTTACCACATGCACAAACCAAGGTTCAAGCTTGAAAAATGCCACCAAGATTCAACACCATGAAAACAAGTCCAAAACAAGCAATTGTTTACTTGGGCACCAAGAAAACCTTCCAATTTCATCAAGAAATCATGGATTTGGGAAAATTTTGAGGAGGAGATGAAGGGTGGAAGAGAAACCTGTGAATTTGGGCTGGAAATGGGAGGAATAGTGGCAAGAAACCACCCCCAAAGTGTTTAAAACCACAAAACCTCCCATTCCCAAAACTTTTTTAAAACTTACAAATTTACCCTTTCCTCAAATAGTAACTAGGTAAATAAATACTTAAGCAAAACTTTGTAACTTGGACTTTGGGTTTTAAAAATGCCATTTTTACTGCCGAGACTCATCCCGACCCTCCAAGATGCAAAATGACCAATTTGGCCCCGGGCAAACCTAGTGTGATAAACCATTCAGAACCAACTAAACCTTTAATAACTTGTTTGGTTTTTCTAATTCACCTCTAAATAAGGTATTTAAGCTAGGGATTTACAAATTTGCCCCACTTATCGAGCACTTTGCTAGGGGGTTATAACAAATGGCCCATTTGAAGTTTTGGCATCCCTAGGAGATGAAAGGACCTAGCTGGCTGTAGCCTTTAAAGATGATCTTCAAGAGGTCATCTAGAAAGATCAATGGAAAGGAGGTAAATGCTGCCACCAGCATATGACAAACAATAGTAAAACAAAGCCACCAGCAAGCAAAACCCAGACCAAAAGTACCAAAATTACAATTACCATATAAACAAGTAAGAAAGCCCAAAGTCCATTACTTGATTATAAGCACTTGCAAAAAAACAGGAAAGTGAACCAAAGAGAAAAAGCCTAACAGGGGTGAAGGAAGACTTCGAATAGAAGTGAGCCCTAAGGTGGAGAGGAAACAAGGACAGAGGAGAGGGCAAGTAGCAGGAAGTAGTTAAATGGTGAAAAGAAAGAGTGAAAAACCCTTTATAGAGAGAGGACGTGACTCTCGGGCGACCTCCTTGAAACCTGCCATCATCATGATGGTGGTTCTTTAGGCCACTAAGAAGAACTTGTGGTAGAAAGAATCTATCAAAAAGGCATGTTGAGTTATGTCTATAGAAGGTGCATTTAATGGGCATCTCCGCATCTCTCCACTCGACTGTTAAGCTCACCACATACAATGAAGATCACAGAATAATGGGCATCACTCCAGAAACAATGACATCTGATTGCCTTTTTTAAGAAATCACTGATAGAGGCATTATACCCATTCTTTGAAACAACACCATATAAGACACGAGAGTGACGTGAAGGGGGACAGTGGTCGTACCCTATCATAGGAAGGTTAGCAAGGGACAAATATTCCAAGGAATATGACAGCATTTTGGCTTAACTAAAAAAATGTGGGACCTTAGCCCATAGTTTGTAAATGGGAGATTATTGGTAGGGCATCGGCCCTAAGCAAAGTCTACAACAAACAAAGTCCATAACAAACGGATCAAAGATTAAGACGCCCAGCAGGCTAAAGAAGTAACCCACTCGAGAAGGAAAGGTATTCTAAATTACATGATTGATTTGAGGATTTCTATTCAGAAGAAATTTAATCGAACCTTCCCTCAGCTATATAAACCTATCTCATTCACCAATCTAGTAGTATAAGATTCTGAATACACATTTGTTATCTCTTTACTTATTGAAACTGATTTGATCATCGGAGGGTTTTTATAGGAAAAACATCTTGAGGATTTGGATTTTTCTTTGTGCCTAGGATCTGCATTCACTTCATACCCAGCTCCCGAGCCTAGCCTAAATGATCCCATTAACTATCAAACCGGAGAAAAATGGTGATGGTTTGATCCAAAGATGAGTGATAAAGGTGAGATTTAGAATCAATAATTAAAAGGAGAATATGTGATCAAGATGCGATGATCTGCTAAAAAAGCTTTTGGAGGTGATGAAGTTCTAGAAGAGGTAGCAACAGTAGTAAGGTAAGTACCTGAAAGGAGAATGAAAGTTTTGGTCTAAGGAAATTTGGTTAAATTTTAGGTAGGGTGATGAATTATATATAGAGAACCAATGATGGATTAGTATATTTAATTAGACATATGTATATAATATAATAATTAATTAGCTAGCATAAACCCATTTTTATTGATTGAGTTGGATACAGGATGCTTCATTTTGGCTTGGACAATGGTTTCTAAGAACAAGACTTTGATTCCAGCTTTTACTAATTCTCCTATAATGTTGTTACATGCTTTTGATAACTTTTTTGGTCCTAAAAAAATAGATATTCCTCTTCCCTTTAGACTATAAACAATGCATTCTTAGGTTGTAACTTTTAAAATGCTTTTTAGTTAAAAAAGAAAAAAAAGAAAAAATCATGTGACAAATCTTAGAGTTTATAAAACCTATATAAGAAAATGAGTCGAAGGTTAATTGAGGTATTTTTAGAGGTCTGCTTCTATAATATTGTATCTCAATCTCTTAATTTCAGTAACTTGTAAGATGACTTTCTTTGAAAAAGGAAAAAATTCTCGTCAGCAATGGATGTGTAAGTAATAAAATGAGGATGATAGCTAGGATAAACCCCAACTAATTAATTACATGGAAATAGTACATGAACCAAAAATTTTTTGCAAAAAGTTTGCTAAATCTTCTATTTTTAATTTGAATGCTTTCTGAAAAAGTAAATTGGTTCAATTAATTTTTTTATATCCTATATATACTAACACATAGAACTTAGTAAAGTTTTACCTTCAATTTTTTAATATGTTTAACGAAATTTTAAATGAAATATTGGCTCTCAAAAAGTAGAAGATTTATAACAAATGCAATAAAAAAACCATTTATGTTTAATGTAGGCCGAATGACACCTTTAGATTTTGCCTCTTGTAGTCTCACTAATTAGTTGGAAGAATAAGATCTATTGTTTAATGGCCTTCTAGAAGTTGGACCTATTACAATTATGTAAGACTTGGTTTATGAGGCAAAACTCCTTATTTAAACCTTTATTGTGCATATCAAGCAAGTAGTTAGAAAGGTTCCAATGTCACAAATGACACAAAACTGTCACCAAGGGTTATTTTGGTAATTTTCACCTAGATGGAGGATGAGACTGTAATTTCAGTAATTTTAGGTTCAAAATGGTAAAACTGACCTAGAAAATCAAGATCATAAGTTTTGGAGTTCATTTGAACCATTAATTTGAGTTGGAGGATGTTAAGTGCATAAATCCACGGTCAAAGTGTTGACTTTTCGACAACTTTGACCGACAATTTCTTATAACTCTTCCCTCTTTGTCTTAGTTTTTCTTGTTTTCTTTGGCTTATCACAGGTTGGAACAAGTGTTGCAAATGGGGCATTAGAAGCAAGCTCGAGTGGGACGGAATTTAGATAAGAGAAGCAGGAGAAGTGAAAAATGAAGACTGGAGACGCGTTGCCAGAATTCGCGAAGGTTGGTGACGCGTTGCCAAAGTTATCAGTGTTCTGAGCACAATTTTCTCATCTGGCGACACGTCGCTAGAATTCGATCCACATTGGTTACGCGTCGCCAATGCTACTCTGTTTTACCGAAAGTTCATATTTTTTATGGTCCCCCATTCTTCCCACCTGATGAGCTGGCCTTGAAGAAGGGATTCTTATTCCTTTAGGGTTGGAAAGAAAAGAGAGTATAAATAGAAGAGAGGAAAGAGTCCTAGGGGGCTCTTTTGGCTGATTTTGATCTCAACCCCTCTTGAAGACTATGGATCATCAAGGAGGCATTTTTGGGAGCTTGAAGAAGGGTTGATCATCTTTGGGAGTTAAATCTTCTAGGGGGTTTCTTGGGTTTACTCTCTTCTCTCTTTTATTTGTTGGATTTTCGTGGATATTGTTGTTATGGGTTTGATGATGACATTTGTTATGGATTGTGAGTAGTTCACTCTATCTCTCTAGGGTGACATTCCTTACCTTGCTACTTAATGAATTTTTCTTGTGGTTATGTATGAGTTTCTCTTGTGTTGTCCCTTTCATTGTGCTTATTGATTGAATGATGGTGGGCCACCATAACTCATGTGCTAGTTCACTAAATCCTTGACAAAGGTTTAATGGGTGATAAAGAGAAATGGAAGGGGCATAGTGTTAACTTAAATTAGAGATAATGTAGGTGAACACTAGGAGTCAAAAAGAGGTTTAATTCTTTAACCACTCTAAGTTAAAATTGGAGCTTGAGTAAAGCCCAAGTTAGTTGAGGGTGAGCAAGGACCCATCTTGAGAAAGAATTTCTTGATGTGAGATCCTCTCTACCACACTTGGAAAATCATACTTGAGGGCAAACTTACTTGGGTAGCAAGGGGTAGGAGTGGAATCCTAGGGAGGTAGTTGCCTTAATTCTAAGTTCTCTCTTTAGGACCTTTCACCTTCTTTAGATTCACTTCTCTTATGTTTTTAAGTTAAATAGCTTGAGCAATTTGATTTTTGAATCTAGGTAGAATCACTAAATTCCCTTGGGACGATACCCCTATTTACTTTTAAGTACACGACGGTTCCGTTCGCTTGCAGGTTTTTAAGGATTAGAAATTGATAAACTCTTGATTTTACAACAAAGTTTTTGGCACCGTTGCCGGGGATTTTTGATTGGATTTTCGTCTTGATTAGTGAAAATTGGTTACTCTTGTCTACTTGATTTTAGTTCTTATAGTTAGTGTGTTCTCTTCTTGTCAATTTGTAGGTACATCTAGTGCATGACCCAGAGCTCTTGTTCTTACTTGTTACCACTTGATCTAGAAATTGAGAGAAGCTTGCGAGAACTTCGGCTAAGAAGCAAGGTGATTGAAGAAGGAGATACTAGTACCTTCGATTCTGTCAACATGGAAGGAAACCAAGAAGATGATATGAGGAACCTTGGACGGGAAAGAAATGTCAATGCCATGGATCACAATGGAGTTGAGGAGGTAATGGACAATGGAAATGGTGCTAGAAGAAGAGGAAGACCGGTACTTGATTACTTTCGACCTCAAAGGGTGGAAGACCATGATAATATGACAAGACCGGTGCCGCTTCGAGGGTGAGCTTTTGTGATTCCCAGCCATGTTCTCCAATTGGTGGAAGCACACCCATTTGGAGGGACCCTTGATGAAGATCCAAACAACCATATCAAGAGGTTTGTTCGTCTATGTGATACTTTTGATTTGGATGGTGTAAGTGAAGATGCGAAAAGAATGAGACTTTTCTCATTTTCTCTTGTGGATGAAGCATCGGAATGGTTTGAGAATTTGGAGCCTACTTCGGTTCATACTTGGCAAGAGTTATATGATGCATTTATTTGGAGGTTCTTTCCATCTCAAAAAGCATTTGAGCTTAAGAATGAATTGTTGGCATTTAGGCAAAATGAATGGAAGTCACTTGCGAAGGCATGGGTGCATTTCAAGAGGATGGTGAAGAGGGTTCCAACTCAAGATATTGATCAAGCTCACCAACTTCATCTTTTCTACAATGGTTTGAGTTTGAATACTTGATTGCAAGTTGATGCTGCCGCCGGTGGTTTCTTGTTGTTGAAAGATGTGGAGGAATGTTTTGAGTTATTGAATAACATGGCTAAAAGTCTTGAGCTTAGCAGAAAAAGGATCCCAAGGAAGGGGAGTGGATTGTATGAGGTAAACAAAGATGCCTCCTTCCAAGCACAACTTTCGGCACTCACGAGTATGGTAGCCAAGTTGTCAAAAAACCAAGACAAAGTGAAATTGCAACAAGCTATGGCTAGTGAAGATTTGGAAGAAGTGGAAGATGTGAATTTTGTGGGTTATCGGAATCCCTACCCACCCAAGCAAGGAGGAGGGAACTTCTTCCTAAGGAGTCGCCAACATGAAGGATTCAACTACTCAAATCCCAAAGGTGCTATGCAACCACAAGGTGAAACCTCTAACGAAGCGGAAGCATCTTTGAAAGATTTCATGAAAGGTATGATGGGAGAATTCATGCATGAAGTGAGGGGGATGGCAAGTGGACAAAACAAAAAGATCGGTGCATTAGAGGATGAGATGAAGATGATGCAAGCCAATGTTCAAGCATCAATCAAGAATTTGGAGACACAAATGGGTCAACTTGCAACTTCTATGCGACAACTCCAAAAAGGAAAGTTCATACCAAGTGATACGGATGTCAACCCAAGGGAATCTTGCCAAGCTATTACGCTTAGAAATGGGAGAAATATGGTGACTCAACCTAAGGAGCCACCCATTCAAGAAGAATATCCTCCCCAAGGGCCCACTTCATTGGAGAATATTGTAGATGTTCAAGTGCCATTAACCACAAGTGAGGAAGCTAGCGCGAAGGTCAAGGCTAAAAAGGTGCCCACACAAGAGGAAGCACCTAAGAACATTCCGACCCTTCCATACCCCCAAAGGTTTAAGCCCAAGAAGGAGGATACTCAGTTTATGAGGTTTCTAGAAATATTCAAAAAGTTGGAGATTAACATTCCTTTCTTGGAAGCACTAAATCAAATGCCTTCTTATGCCAAGTTCCTCAAGGAGTTGATTACTAAAAGAGGAAGTTCCTTGATAATGAGCTCATTTTGATGAAAGAAGAAGCAAGTGCCATCATTCAAAGGAAGATGCCTAAAAAACTCAAGGATCTGGGGAGTTTTACGATACCCCTAGATATTGGGTCTTTCCATTGTGACAAGGCTTTGTGCGATCTTGGGGCTAGTATTAACTTGATGCCCTTGTTCATTTGTAGGAGTCTTGGCCTTGGAGAGGTGAAACCTTCATCTATTTGTCTTCAATTGGCGGATAGGTCGTACACATTCCCAAAAGGTGGGGTAGACTTTGTGGTTTTGGATGTGGAGGAAGACCGGAATATGCCAATCATACTTGGGAGACCATTCCTGCCACCGGGAAGGCCGTCATAGATGTGGAAAAAGGTAATATCACCTTGAGAGCTAATAATGAGGAAATTACTTTTAATCTTGCTCAAGCCATGAAATCTATTGATGATAAGGTGCCCAAGTGTTATATGATTGATGTGATTGATTCATGTATTGAAGAAAAAAGAGATTTATTGCTTATGAAGGATCCTATTGGAAGAGCTCTAGTGTTAGGAAATGCATGTGGTGAGGAAGACCTTGAAGTGATGTGTACTTTGACAACCCTTAATGCTTGTGGGAAGTTGCAAACTCCAAAGAAAAGGATAGAACAACTTTTGTCTTGTGATTTCAAAGAATAGCTCAAGTTGGAGTTGAAGCCATTACCAAAGGATCTTAAGTATGTTTATCTTGGTAATGAGGATTCCCTCCCGGTGATTATTTCTTCTACTTTGACCCCTTTGGAGGAAGAAAAGTTGATTCGAGTTTTGAGGGACCATAGAGGGGCAATAGCTTGGTCTATTTCCGACATCAATGGAATTAGCCCGGAAATTTGCATGCATAAAATTCTTATGGAAGATGACTTTAAGCCCTCCATTGAAGCTCAAAGAAGGTTAAATCCGAAGATGAAGGAAGTAGTCAAAGAGGAGATTGTGAAATTGCTCAATGTCGGCATTATTTATCCAATTTTGGGATTCTCAATGGGTGAGTCTGGTGCAAGTGGTGCCTAAGAAAGGTGGTACAACCGTGGTGGGCAACAATAACAATGAATGGATTTCTACTAGGTTGGTTACTAAATGGAGAGTGTTCTTTGATTACCGGAAGCTCAACAAGGCTAACCGGAAGGACCATTTCCCCCTTCCTTTTATTGATCAAATTTTGGATAGGTTAGCGGGACATGAGTTTTATTGCTTCTTGGATGGTTATTCGGGGTATAATCAAATTGCTATAGCACCGGAAGATCAAGAGAAGATTACTTTCACTAGTCCTTAGGGTACATATGCCTTTCGAAGAATGCCATTTGGACTTTGCAATGCTCCGGTAACCTTCCAACGATGCATGATGGCCACATTTTCCGATATGGTGGAGAGGTGCATAGAGGTATTCATGGATGATTTTTTGGTTTTTGGTGATTCCTTTGATGCATGTTTGGATAACTTAGCCCTTGTCTTAAAGAGATGTCTAAAAACTAATTTAGCCTTGAAATGGGAAAAATGCCATTTCATGGTTAATTCGGGAATAGTACTTAGGCATAAAATTTCTTGTGAAGGCATGGAGGTGGATAGAGCTAAGATTGTAGCTATTGAACAATTGCGACCACCCTTCAATGTGAAAGGGGTGAGAAGTTTTCTAGGGCATGCCGATTTTTACTGGAGATTTATTAAAGATTTTTCCAAGATTGCTAAGCCGTTATGCAATTTGCTTGAGAAGGATGTGTCTTTCCACTTTGATGAAAAGTGTTTGGAAGCATTTAAGAATTTGAAGGAGAGATTGGTGAGTGCACCGGTGATGATTGCACCTAATTGGGAGGAACCATTTGAAATTATGTGTGATGCTAGCGATTTCGCCGTGGGGGCGGTGTTGGGACAAAGGAAGGACAAGCTCTTTCGAGTAATTTAGTATGCTAGTAAGACCTTAGATGAAGCTCAACAAAATTACACCACAACGGAGAAGGAACTTTTGGCGGTGGTATATGCGGTGGATAAGTTTCGATCCTATATTATGGGTTCTAAGGTTGTGGTTCACACCGATCATGCAGCAATTAGATATTTGTTCACCAAGAAGGATGCCAAGCCAAGAATTATAAGATGGATTCTCTTGCTTCAAGAATTTGACTTAGAGGTCAAGGACAAGAAAGGATGTGAAAACCTTGTGGCCGATCACTTATCTAGATTGGAAGGCCAAGAACCATCATTGGAGCGAGCTATTCAAGAGCACTTCCCGGATGAAAGCTTGTTCAAGGTGGAGGGCAAAATACTATAGTATGCGGATTATGTGAATTATATAGCTTGTGGAGTCTTGCCACCAAACTTGTCTTACCAAGAAAAGAAAAAATTTCAAGCCGATGTCAAGCATTATCTTTGGGATGAGCCTTTCCTTTTCCGTCGGTGTGCCGACCAAATCATAAGAAGATGCATAAAAATGAAGAAGTGAAAGATGTTCTCCATCATTGTCACTCCTCATCATGTGGCGGACACTTTGGAGCTTCCAACACGGCAAGTACGGTATTGCAAACCGGTTATTATTGGCCAACTTTGTTTAAAGATGCATATACTTTTGTGAAAACATGTGATAGATGTCAAAGGTTAGGAAACATTTCTAGGAGGGATGAAATGCCATTACAAAACATTCTTGAGGTGGAAGTGTTTGATTTGTGGGGTATAGATTTTATGGGTCTTTTTCCTCATTCATGTGGCAATCATTATATTTTGCTTGTGGTTAATTATGTGTCTAAGTGGGTGGAAGCTATTGCCACCCCTTCTTGTGATGCTAATATGGTTGTTAAGTTCCTTCAAAGGAATATTTTTGCAAGATTTGGTACACCTAGAGCTATTATCTCCGACGAGGGGTCACACTTCATTAACAAGATGTTGACTCAAGTTCTATTGAAGTATGGTGTGTGGCATAAGGTGTCACTTCCTTATCATCCACAAATGAATAGGCAAGCTGAAATTTTGAACTGGGAGATCAAGAAGATATTGGAGAAGATGGTGGGCATCAACCGAAAAGATTGGTCACAAAAGTTGAGTGATGCACTTTGGGCATATAGGACAGCTTTCAAAACACCTATTGGAATGTCACCATACCGACTTGTGTTCGGGAAAGCTTGCCATTTGCCGGTGGAGTTGGAGCACAAGTCTTATTGGGCGGTTAAGAAAATCAATTTTGAATTAAAAAGGGCCCAAGAGAATAGAGCTATTCAATTGGACGGGTTGGAGGAAATTTGCATGGATGCTTATGAGAATGCGAGGATATACAAGGAGCGAACGAAGTTGTGACATGATAAGATGCTTGTGAAGAAGGAGTTTCAACCAGATCAAAAAGTGCTACTCTTCAACTCAAGGTTGAGGCTCTTTCCAGGAAAGTTAAAGTCCAAATGGCCGGGTCCTTTTGAGGTGGTTAGGGTGCAACCATATGGGGCGGTGGAGCTTAAAGGACAAGATGGATGCATCTTCCAAGTCAACGGTCAACGAATTAAGCCTTACTATGGTGATGAACTTAGGCACATTGGTCAAACCGTCTTGGCCGAACCCGACCATTGAAAGAGCTTCTTAAAGGCGCCTAGCTAGAGGCGTAAAACCAAGCGTTTGTCGGGAGGCAACTCGATGCCCATTATTTCTTCTTTTCCTTTTCAAAGTGAGATTATGTAGTCCTTTGTGATTTTCTGCTTATTTGGTATTTTCTTGTGTGTTTGTAGGAATAGGAGACCCATTGGAAGGAAATTGAGGGAAATGGACACCATTTGCTCAACTTAAGGAGGTACCATGTACTGAATTGTCAAAGGGTATAAGAGTTAGGATGAAAAGATTAGGGGTATTTTTCAAAGGTTTTAAAAATAGAAGGATGGTTTCGAGACGCTGGCGACGCGTCGCCAATATTCCAAAAAACTCACAGAATGGTTACAACGTCGGCGACGCGTCGCCAGGACTGGAACTGCTGTTTTAACCTTGCGTTATTTTCACTCTTCTCACTTTTACATTGTTCTTCCACCAAAGAAACCTCTCAACTTCCAAACCCTACCCTTCTGTGAACATCACGGTTTGATTTTTTGGTGTCGATTTGTCTCATCAAGACTCTCATCAAGTAAGTTTATCTCATCTTCTTCCTCTCTTTTGCGTTTTTGAGATGAGATTTGGGGTGAATGGTGCTTGCTTGTGAAGGTTCCGAAAATTACTTGATTTTGCTCGATTCTCATGGATTTCATGCTTGAATTCGATTTGATATGGATACATCTGTGTATGGAAAGTGTTTTGTGCATTGGATTACGAATTTGGATTAGAAATCAAGGTTAGAATTTCTCTCATAACAAGGGCTGCGAATTTTCATGGCAATTTCTTGTTTATGCATGTTCTTGTTGTTTGATTGATTTTAAACTTGGGATCTACTTGAAATAGGAGTGGGTCAATCTTGCATTGCTATCAATTTGCTCTGGATTGATTGATTTTTGAGTTTGAGCGTTTCTGGAAAAGTGTAATTTGACTTCCTCCGTAGGTATTTTGCACAACAATGTGGCTTCGTGTGATTCTAGTTTTCCTCAATCCTTTGTGTATGATGCATCTAGGTGTTGCATAGTTCAGGATTGAATGATTACTTTGCACCCGGAAGCTTGTTTTCTATATGTCCTAAGAGCCACATGTTGGTATAGACCTTGATGGGACTTTCCTTGCTACCATGTTCATGAGCACACAACTAGTAACCTTAACATCGATTTTGTTTGAATGATTTATTCAATGAGCAAGTGTGTATTGTATAGCAGTCCAATACCAATATGCATGGTCTTATAATGCTTGGTGCAATATCTTAGAACACCTAGGATAGACTTGAAGTAAGATAATGGATGGTTCTCTTATGCATGAACTTTTCATCTATGGTTTGTCAACTTGAAGTTGTGAATTGTGGTGGTGAAGGTTAATCCTTTGTTCTTTCATTTTTCATGTAAAGGAAATTGAAGTGTATCTTGTGGTTTTGTAGGAAACATGCCCCGCAAGTCAGTGCCCATTCACTCTTTGAAAGAGAAGGGGAGGGGAAAGAGGATTCGTCAAGACGAGCCACAAGAACCTCCCTATGATACATTCCGCTTTGTGTCTTCTCGGTCGAACAACTACTTTGAGGGGTTCATGAATCGCAAGCTCACACCGGAACGAGGCTTCGAATTCTCGAAGAAAGAAAATGAAGGGATATTAAGAGTCGTGGAGAGGCGAGGATGGCAGCAATGGGTTGCTCATTCTCAAGTGGAAGTGTCCAAGATCCTCATTATGGAATTTTATGCCAACTTGATGGGAGCCTACTACCTGAATCGTCGGGCCAAGGCATGCTTTGTGCGAAAACACGCTATGCACTATGGGGATACAGTTATCAATGAGCTATTCAACATCAACCTCTTAATTGGAGGAAAATTCAAGGCGGCTTCCCTTGAGCAGCAGGCTCAAGTAGTATGCGGTCACCCGGTCAATTGGACACTGAGCTGGGACCAGTCTCACCGGAAGCTCTATTTCAGTTCTTCAGACTCCCTTTAGAGATGAAAGCATGGAACTACTTCATCTCCTCTCACCTCGTCCCGACTACTCATGTTCGGGAAGTCACCTCGGATCGCTTGGAGATCTTATATTGCATAGCTTGTGACTTTCAAATAAATGTCGGCCACTTTATCCTTTAGCATCTCATCCGAGCCACCAAGTCGAAACGGGGGAACCTACCCTTCCCTCAGCTAGTCACTACCTTAATACTGAGGGCCGGTGTTGACGTGGAGGACCCCTCAAAGATAACTTTGGTCATTAAGCCAATCTCAGTGGATAAACTTAGTGGTGCTTTGAAGGGAGTCCAGGAGGTAGTGTCAGAGGAAGAAGAAGAGGATGCCGCACAGGAACAATAGCAAGTAGGAGAAGAAGAACAATAACAAGAGCAGTTTCAGGAGCCCCTTCAAGGAGGTGAGGATTTCCGGGGGAGGCTTCTGATCAGTTAGTTAACCCGGCTACTGCGACTCTGGCCTCTTTGGCCGTAGCACTCAACAAGATGTACTTGATGATGCAAGAGCAGCATGAAGAGTCAGTAGCCCGGTTCAAATAGTTGGTGGCTCCTTTGCTTCTTTTGCTATAGAGATTCGCGAGGGCATCTCACTTATTGCCGGCAACCAGGAATCTCTTTCTGAGCAAGTCCGCTGGGGCCACCAACAGCAGCAGCAGCAGCGGGACCTCCCGCTAGAAAACCCTCATTTCCCACCCATTCCACCACACTTCCAGCCCTCGGCATACCAGTGGTACACGCCGCACCCCTTAAACCATCCACCTCCCTTTTACCTACACTTCGAACCTCCCCGTGACCCATTTGAAGGTCCTTCCTCTTTTCCTCCTGCCGGTGGGTCTTCCGGCCAAGATGACATGGGCGAAGAGTAGTAGGGGCGGGTCCAGGTATGATTCTTGGATACCCACTTTCCATTGAGGACAATGCTAGCTTTAAGTTTGGGGGAGTGGTTGTTTGACTATCATACTTGGTCTCTTTGTTTGTGTTTGTGTCTTTGTTTTTAGACTTAGTTGCTTTTTCTAGGTTTTAAAGTAATTATGGTTGTTTCATTTAGGGTGCATGTTTCTTGCATATTTTGTTTCTTGTTTTCTTTTCTTCTGTTATTTAATTTTGATAGGTTGCATATATAAGCATATAGGTCGATGTTTTTTTTTGTAGTCCTTTATTTTTCTTAGTGTCTTTAGGACCCAATGGGGACCATTGTTGCATATGGATGGATGTGGTTACTAGTTTGACTCTCTTGAAGCTTTGATGAATTTGGAAAAATTAGTTTTAATACTTTTGGGTAGACCCTTGATGATGTGATATAATGAGTTTGGGAGTTGTGCTATGAACTTGCCTCTTTTGAGATCCTTGTACTGAGTTTTGATCTAGAACTTGCCTAAGGACCTAGCAAACTCACAATAGTTCAAGAACTTGAAGCTTTTGGTTTAATAGGAGGAACCTTTCCACCAAATAGCCATTCCTTCTACGTTCTCTCATATCACCCTTATTTTGAGTATTCATTTTCCTGTTGTTATACCCTTGAGTTTACCTGAGGTGGGAAAATGTCAAATCTTGGGCTTAAAAGAAATTGCATTGAGTTGAATAAAGTGGAAAATAATGGCAAGTTTGGGGAATTTGTCTTGTGGTTAAAAAAGAAAAAAAGTATACTACTCCACTGTTTCCTAGTATCGAAGTAGGTTGGGGTCTTCTCCTAAGACAAGAGTTAATCACAGCTCGAAAAGATGCTTGAAATAAGAGTATGATTGTAAATAAAATAAAATCACCTTGGATTGTATTAAGTTAGTAGCTTGGGCTTAGGCGGAGCTCCCGTTTATGCACTTGCTAAACTGCTAAATACATGAGGAGGAAACAGTAGTTAGTTAATAGGTGTAAAGGGTTGGTGAATGGTGGATCAATGCTTGTTGAACTTGATTGTTTCTTTTAAGCACTTGGTTTTATTTTGACTGCTTCGCTAACTCTATCCCAAAAGCTATCATCTGGTTCCTCTGCTTTTCTGAGCCCTTAACCCGTTGCTATCTTTTGAAAGAAAACCATATGAGCTTTGAGTTCGGTGCAACCTACCGTAGGGGAATAAGGTAGAGGGTGTTGGATCTTTTTGCAAGCTTTTGGAAAAGAACCTAGTGCAAGCCTCAAGTTAGATGGCATAACTCCTCTAATGAAAATTTAAATCATCTAGGGGGGTCATACCCCTAAGGGCTTCACCCTAGGTAGCAAAATTTCTTTTTCCTTAATCACCATTTCTTCTTTTGAAGTCAAACTAGCCAATCATTGAAGTTTAGATGCAACATTTGGTTAACATTGTAGTTTCTTTGGTGTTTGTGTGTTTTGTAGGTTAGGTCGCTAGGGACTAGCTTAGGTTTAAGTTTGGGGGAATTTGTTAAGTGCATAAATCCACAGTCAAAGTGTTGACTTTTCAACAACTTTGACCGACAATTTCATATAACTCTTCCCTCTTTGTCTTAGTTTTTCTTGTTTTCTTTGGCTTATCACAGGTTGGGACAAGTGTTGCGGATGGGGCATTAGAAGCAAGCTCGAGCGGGACGGCGTTTGGACAAGAGAAGTAGGAGAAGTGAAAAATGAAGACTGGCGACGCGTCGCTAGAATTCAGGAAGGTTGGCGACACATCGCCAAAGTTATCAGTGTTCTGAGCACAATTTTCTCATCTGGCAACGCGTCGCCAGAATTCGATCCACATTGGTGACACGTCGCCAATGCTACTCTGTTTTGCCGAAAGTTTGTATTTTTTATGGTCCCCCACTCTTCCCACCTGATGAGCTGGCCTTGAAGAAGGGATTCTTATCCCTTTAGGGTTGAAAAGAAGATGGAGTATAAATAGAAGAGAGGAAAGAGTTCTAGGGGGCTCTTTTGGCTGATTTTGATCTCAACCCCTCTTGAAGACTATGGATCATCAATGAGGCATTTTAGGAGCTTGAAGAAGGGTTGATCATCTTTGGGAGTTAAATCTTCTAGGGGGTTTCTTGGGTTTACTCTCTTCTCTCTTTTATTTGTTAGATTTTCATGGATATTGTTGTTATGGGTTTGATGATGACATTTGTTATGGATTGTGAGTAGTTCACTCTATCTCTCTAGGGTCACATTCCTTACCTTGCTACTTAATGAATTTGTCTTGTGGTTATGTATGAGTTTCTCTTGTGTTGTCCCTTTCATTGTGCTTATTGATTGAATGATGGTGGGCCACCATAACTCATGTGCTAGTTCACTAAATCCTTAAGAAAGGTTTAATGGGTGATAAAGGGTAATGGAAGGGGCATAGTGTTAACTTAAATTAGAGATAATGTAGGTGAACACTAGAAGTCAAAAAGAGGTTTAATTCTTTAACCACATTAAGTTAAAATTGGAGCTTGAGTAAAGCCCAAGTTAGTTGAGGGTGAGCAAGGACCCATATTGAGAAAGAAGTTCTTGATGTGAGATCCTCTCTACCACACTTGAAAAATCATACTTGAGGGCAAACTTACTTGGGTAGCAAGGGGTAGGAGTGGAATCCTAGGGAGGTAGTTGCCTTAATTCTAAGTTCTCTCTTTAGGACCTTTCACCTTCTTTAGATTCACTTCTCTTATGTTTTTAAGTTAAGTAGCTTGAGCAATTTGATTTTTGAATCTAGGTAGAATCACTAAATTCCCTTGGGACGATACCCCTATTTACCTTTAAGTACACGACGGTTCCGTTCGCTTGCGGGTTTTTAAGGGTTATAAATTGATAAACTCTTGATTTTACAACAGAGGACCACATTGCACACCCTTTAAGGTCGCAAAAGAAGAAGCTTAGAGAACTCTTATTTAGGCTTAAGGATGGTGGTATTAAGGACTTATGGAAGCTAAACATTAATTAAATATAAGATAGAAAAAGGAAAAATGTGAGCGAGATTAGTTGAAATCATGAAAGAGAGGTTGAGAAGTCACTATTCTTTCATCCTTAACCTCTCAAACCAGTATATCTCCCTTTACCACGATGGAAACACCTACAGAGCTCTTAAAAATGCAAATTCTTCCTGAAACTTGAAGCTCCCAAGTGTTTCAATGAAGCCCAGTTTAGGAACTTGACAATTATGGTGCAATTAGAGGTTTCCAAGGTGTTTTAACTTAAGAACTCTAAGTAAAGTCCTTTTAACAAAGTAACCATGGTTTTAAATTTTTTATAAGCTTGCTAGTGGTCTTGATTAGCTTGCTAGTGCATTTACCTACAAAGCTTAAATTTTTTATAAGCTTGCTCGTGGTCTTGATTAGAACATAAAAAGACCCCTTTTAGTGAATTTATTCTTAGTTTGCTTGATCATGTTTATTAAGGTCTTTAAGGTAGTGGTTTTTTTTAATAAATTTTAGGTTATTTAATGCATTTACGTTGATTGTGGCCTTAGGAGTGAAGTTTGGCAAGCCTAGAGTGGTTAGGAATTAAGGTAAGCATTATCGTGCATGATGTGTATCCCTTGGTCTAACTCTAAACAACTCACACCCAGGGTCATCAAAATGCCCAACAAAATAACTAAAGACTGTTCTTATCCTTCAACCCCTAGATGCTTGTTCTAGCAAGGAAAGGCATCAAAGGTTTAACAACAAAGAGATCAAGTTCTTTTAGGTGTTGAATATAGTTCATAGAGAACCAAAGGATTGAATGCTTCAATAACAATTCAATTAATATGAATAATGTCTTACAATGTGGGTTTTGGTTTTCTTTAATGGGATTCCTAGACCTTAACACTGATAAGTCCCAAAACAAAGCAAACTATAACTTATAAAAGACTAGAAGTCCTAGTGAGAGCATGCTAAGGGCCCGAATGTCTATTCCCTACGCATTCCCCCACAAAAATAATCTAAAAATTAACCCTAAGGCACAAATTATCTTAAACATACTTAAACAATATGGAATAAATGAAAAAAGGTTTCAAATGCAAGAACGCCCAATAGAACTTGTTAAGGGCTCTCGGGTGAACCCTATAGTGTCTAAAGGGTGCCCTTAGGGTTCAGAGCTGTACTTGGCACTTCACAAATTCATTTGAACTTGAGCTTCCAATATGTTGAATAACCTTCCAAATGAGGCATTTGAATGATTGTTCCAAGATTAAACTCTAGTTCTTTCTTCCTGTGCCTTGACATTGGATGAACTTTTGAAGCATCTCCTTGGCTCCTGAGCTTTTGCAACTGTCACCAGTCCCATGGGTATCCTTGGTGGATCCTTTTGAGTGTCTCATAGATTCCCATCAGTGCAAGAGAATAGCAATTTGGGCAAGCAAATCATCTCCAAGAAAAGATGTGAACCCACCATGGTCTAGTTCATTCACACCGCTTCTAGCAATCATGGAAAGAGCTAGTGTGAATGCACTTAGAGCTAGGATGCTTACACATCAAGTTTGGTGTAGACACACTTAGTTAGGATGCATTCGTGTTAAGTTCAGTAAGGCTAAGGCGTGCACAGTGAGACCTTAGGTGCCCCAAATAAGGCTTGTACATAAACCAAGGTAGGTTTAATGAATTGATTGTAAGTAACTAAATAGTAAAGATCAAGAAATTCTGGACTAGCTTTGATGACTAGAACCATTACCTAGTTGACTATGTACGTTCTGGGGGTGTAAGAGCCAATTCGTTTTAACTTAAGTCAACTTAATCTAAAATGACATATTTTTATTTTTACATTCTTTTTGTCTGGAATGGCTAAATAGCACTCGTCGTCTTTAAACTAAGATCTATGTTATTGATTTATCCCGAAACTATAAAATATTATATTGTTCATCCTTTAACTATGAAAATGTTAACACTGTTCATCCTGCCGTTAGGTGAGGCCATTATACAGTAATAGAAAAATGCATAATTAGCCCCAAACTTAGTAAAATTTTTATTTGAGTCCTAAAATTTTATTATTTTTTAATTCAGTCCTAAAACCAACATCAAAAGGTCGCTAGTTATGTAACCATCAGTTATGGAGATGGGAATGAATGATAGTAAGGCTTACGAGTTCCCCAGTAAGGATTGATTGGCGTTATAGCCACCACAGTTCTCATTACCTTCTGAATCATGATCATTTTTCTGTTAAAAAATGTAGAATTAGTGTTTTGATTTCTACTATTAGAAGAAATTAAACTTGATTAATAATTAATGATAAATTATTATACTAGCTCTTAATTCATTTTCGGATTGGTATTTAGTTCTTCCTCACTCTCAGTCTCTAAATCCCCAGAAGAATTACAAAAATATATATATATATAATTAAATAAATAAATGCAGTTGTAGGTTTGATTTTTTTAGATTTTCCTTTTTTTCGGATCTTTTAGATAAACTCACTAATTCTCGGTATCTTCTCCTTCTTCATTGTCTATGTGAAAGTCTTCTTCTTTTTCTTCTTGGTGTACTTCTTCCTCATCATCTTCATAGTAGTTGTCAAAGGAATTATCATCACTGGGGTTACTGTCTAGACCTCCCCATCTACATCACCGACCCAAGGAAGAAGATTAGAAATTGGCCCGTTTCACCATAAGACAGCAATCCGGTCATAGCTCCAAGGTAGAAGATTAGACATCGGCATCGGACGCGACTTCAAGGAAGAAGATCGGACATTGGCGTCAAGAATCTTGATTTCTTCATCTGGGCATCAGCTTTCGGGGGGAACCGGCTGCCTGAAAACTTGAAATGAGTCTTCCACAGCCAGAGCCGTTTTTTCTCCGCCGCCTCCAGATAGAGACTTGGCTAGATATTTGAATAGAGGCTATAGTAGCAGACGGTGGGTTGGATGAAGAGGCCGAGTAGGGGGTCAATCGGTGGGGACAATTGGCTGGCGACTGTGGGCTTCAACGGGGAGGATGGGAAAAATGGAAAATATATATATTTTCATACTTTTAGGGTAAAATTAAAAAATAGCAAAATTTTAGGAATCAAATAAAAAATTTTACTAAGTTTGGGACTGATTATGCACTTTTCCCTCCAACATAATGTTTATTTCGTTACTTCCTAACAACCCAACCTAACAGCATGATGAATAGTATAAAATTTTGATTGTTAGAAGATGAATGATGTAACGTTTTATAGTTCCGAGATGAATCCGTGACATGGGCCTTACTTCAAGGACGAAGGGTGCTATTTACCTTGTCTGGAATCAATTTTATTTGAAAGCCAATATTATGCATATATAATAATCCATTTAGAAGTAAATTTTCCCGAAGTTATTAAATTTTTATGAATTTTTTATTTTTAGGCATTAAAAAAGAAAAAAAATTATTAATAATATTATAAAAATTATATTTTTAATGGATTATTAGACCTACATAATATTAGATTTAAAATAAAATTGGTTCTAGATAAAAAAGATGTAGAAATAAAAATAAATTATTTTAGATTAAGTTAACTTACGTTAAAACTAATTGGCTCTAAACCTAAAACCTTATTTCTGGCCCAAAAAAGTCAGGTTTGGGTTACTTTTGTAGCTAAAATTTAGTTGTTTTAACTTGATAAACTTGACCTAAAATTTGCTGATTTGAGTCAGTTTGGATTGGGTTAAACCCGAACAAACCTATTGAACCCGAATTTCCCATCCTAGAGCCCATTAGTTTTAGTCCATACCTATACAACCTAGCCCACGCATAAGCACACCTTAATACTCTCCTCGCCACTCTTTTTCCTCAAGTCTAATCCATCACACTCACCCTTACTTTTTTTCTTTCTTGGTTTCTTAATCATTTCTCGCCCTTATCTTTCTCTCATTGTGTCACTTTAGCCACTCTTTTATTCTTTCTTTTAGATTTCAGATTAAGATCGCCTTGTCACCATCAAGGTGCTCCACTTTTGCCATAAATCCTCCCCACATCCTTCATTCTTGTAGTCTTTGATGAACCGCCCCCACATCCTTCACTGCTTCATCTCCTGAACCTAGGGGACACCATCTTTCACCCTAGAATGCTGATCCTTGTGCTGCTGTACTTGCCCTCTGTGAAGGCGAAGTTCTTGGCCACCACCGCATACAACCCTATACCCTCCTTACCATATATATATATATATATATATATTACTTTGATCTATTGTTTCTTCTTTTAGAGGTATGTGTAAAACCCAAATTTGTTGTAAACAAAAGACAACAATGAGTGACAAAATATTCATTAATTTTCTTTTCAAATATAGTCATAAATCAAGTAAACCTGATTAATTTGGGTTCAGTTTGTGTTTGTCTATATGAGTGATCGGGTTAGTTTTGAGTTACATAATAGGAAGAAAAATAGACATAATTCATGTCTGTTTTAACTCAAACCCGACTTTTTTGACTTATCTTTCACCCTTAGTGTTAGCATGTGCACCAAGGCACAATTAGTATGGCATTATGTAGCATAAATTTTTGCAAATAGGTATGCTTAATTGGGGAGTATATATTGGCCCTAAAGTGGCTAAGGAGCTATAGGAATGATAAGAAGTTGGATAAAAGTACCTAAAGGCCAATGGATGGCATCATGGAACTAATAGGAACAAATGGGTGTGTAGTGTCAAGTGGGTCCTGAGGTTCAAGGGGATCAAATAATGGTCTGAAATGGGTAAGGCATTGCCTGGAAAAGTTGTATAGGTCCTAAGTAAGTGACTGCTACCTTAGAGAATAAAAAAGCCTGAAAGGCTCTAAGTAGTTAAGTGAAATAGTGTATAAGTGAGTTCACTAAGGCACATGAAAATACCTCGAAGTGAAATGTAGTTAGGTTACCTTAATGCACTCAGGGCCTTAGAATGTTCTACGAGATAGATTGAAGTATTAGAGCAAGCTTGATTCCTAGTTTTGGCCAACTAAATAAAGTGTGGTAAATGCTGGACTAAGAGATGATTAAGGTTCATCGATGACAGGGTAGAGGTTTGGTAATACCTAATTGAACCTAGTTGCCTAGTTAGGCCTCTAACCTAAGGAACTAGAGCAGGAACCTATTAAACCAAAATTAGATTGCCTATGTGTTGATCAAAGGTCACAAAAGGAAGGGTAGAGGGTTTAGTAACACCTAGTGACCTAGGTCTCAATGCCAATAGCACTAGCCTGGGAACCTTAGTGCACCTGACATGACAAGGCTAAGAGTTAATCACTTGGATTTACTACTATACATAGGATCCAATGGGAGGTAGGTAAGTGTCTTGGTGATGACCTAGTACATAAGGCAAGTCGAGGCTTTCTAAGGTGAGTTAGAAGGCACAACTTGTCAAAGATAGGACATTATCTTGTAAGAAGGTTAAGATGAGGAAAAACTACAAAGGTATTTGAAGTTTGGACATATGTTTAGATCTAAGACTATATGTGCCATAATAGATTATTTACAAATATTATATATGTGCCTATCTTTTAGTGTTTTCTTTGCAAGTACCTAGAAGACCCCTTACTAAGGTTCACCCCTTATTTTGTCATTTGCAAGATTAGGTAGTTTGGCTAGCAACCTTAGGAAAGTTTTTTTAGCTAGTTTGAGTAGGTACATAATAGTTGTTAGTTTTATTCTGGTTTAACAATGGTTATGTACATGCACTAACTAAGGTTGATTTACATCTAACAGTGGTTGATCTAGAAGGAAAATAGAGGACTTTGGCTAAGAATGCTTTAGGTGTTGAGCTCAAGTTTACAACTTAGTGTATAATCTCAGTACTTAATTGTACTAGGTACCTGTAAAAACATGTGGTTAGTTGGTTGTTTTGGGTTGTGATCTTGTGTACATAGCTCAATCATGTGTAAATAGGTTTATTGCTTGTAGAAAATATGTTTTGGCTTTGGCTAGTTTATTAATGTTTTTAAGAATGGATTTGAAAATATCTTAAATATTTTATTTTATGTTTAAACTCCATGCCAAGGCTATTCAAGCATTATGTATTACTGGTGATCGGGCTAAAAAGTTTATGTCACATTCATGGTTTTTGTTACATGTAGAAGATCAATAATTGTGAACTAAAGCTCAAGTATTGAATAAATTTTGAATGATCTTGAGGCAACCAACCTTTCCAAGCTGCCATCCACCTTCATAGTAGTATCAGAAATTTTACTAGAGGCATATTTACCTTAGATCAAGAATGATCATTTGTGAGAGGAATAGTTTAACTGACCAAGAATTGTGTGCAGTGTATTGCTCTTACCAAGTATGACATAGTGAACTAATGGACATATTGTCTTGCCTAAGAACCTAAGGGTCTTTTTGCAAGCACTTGAGTTGAATTTGCATAAGAAATGGCTAGTGCAAGCTAAGACTCAAACCTTAGACTGGTAGTTATGGCATCAAAATTTGTTGATACAATTTTGACTTGCCATGTTGTATAGTGATTTTAAAAAATGGGCCAAGGGTGAAACCATGTGCATTTATACTTAAAATGCATTAAGAACTAAGGGCAACACCTAAAACCTTATGACCTAATTGTTAGTATGTGAAACCGCACAAGTGAGGGCTTTGAATGCATTAAAGAAATGGAATAGTTGCAAGGTTCCATAAGTTGAATTTTCATTATAAGTTAGTTTTGGTGGACTTAAGAAGTAACAAGGACTGGCTAAAAGTTAAATTGATGTGTTCCTTAAGATAGTAGGGAAGTTCTATCAATTTCATTACGATAGTAAGAAAGTTATATCAAACATAAAAAACATTAGTAGTTAAATTTTCATTTTATTTGCTAACCATGGAATGCAAGTGGAGACTGTTAAGGTAGCAAAAGAGTAAGAAACTTATCAAAAGGCCTAAGGTGGATGAATAAAGTTTGTTCATTCATAAGTTACATGCCCTAATTGAAAAGCCAAGAAAAATGCTAGGACTAAGAAAAGAGGTGCTAAGTTCTTAATATATGACTACCTTGTGATAAAAAGAAAACCCTAGCCACAGAAAGATTGTCATAGACCAAGGGATAGGTTGGTGACTTATGGTCATCATCCCTAGGTTAAGTAGAATGAAAAACCACAAAGATAGCTTGAAGAGGAAGAAAGCCCATCTAGTATGTATAGTTTAGCAAGATAAGAACTAAGTACTTGGTGGAAATAGAGATGCTTTGTTAACCGATTTGTTGCCAAGGTTTCATGTTAGCATGACTTCTGAAGTTGAGCTATTGTGATGCCAAATATGAAGTTTATACCACATCTATAAGTAATGAAAGTAAAGTGATACCTGTGAAAAAGATTTCACTATAAACAGTCAAGAAAGGGCTTGGAAAATATACACAGCACAAGGTAATCTCCAACCTTGCTAGGTAATAAAAATAGACATAGTACAAGGTAATCTCCCACCTTGCTAGGTAATTTACTTATTAATTTCAGTGCTAGTTTGAATATAGGTACAATCATTTTCAAATAAGTGGGTGGTGACCCCATCAGTTGTGTAATGCTAACCAATGTGTTAGAAAGAGAAAATTCACTACAGAAAAGAAAATTATGAGGATACCTATGGTTTCTAGATCATGTGTTTGAGACCCTAGTTGGAGAAATGTTTTGGTTGAACTACTTGAGGGCCCAAGATTTGTGTAAGTCATTCCATAACCCTAAGTATTTTAAACATAAGAGAATAGTAACTTCCAAGATTAAATAATGATTAGTGGGTAAGGCTCCTAACTCAATAGGATAAAACCCATCTTAGGGTGTATATATGTTGTATCTAAGTGGAGTTATAGTTAATAAGCTACTGATAAGTTTAACATGGCTAGCAACCTCCTAAGAGTAAACTCTATAAAATGTTGAAATTGGTTCCTCCATCAAGAAAGACAGAGGTTTGCATAATGTAGTTAATGGTATGGACATTAAGTATTAAAGTGAAGATAATCGTTTTATGACCATAGTTTAGCAAAGTAATTAATGGTTAGAAAAAGTTATAGGTGCAAAGGCTCTAGGAGAATGAGAGTAATAGGATCATAATGCCAAACCTATAGTATGACACTATTTGCTGTAAGTGTTAGAAGAAAAGTTGGATGAGGCATTGCACTTCGTTCTTATTAAGCTAGTTTATATTATGAGGTTCTAGCACAAAATTATGTGTAGGGAAATTGAAAGCTGGGCATACCTAAATAGATTCATATCTAATAAAGATCCTTATGCAACATCCATATGCTAAGGATAAGTAAAATGTCATACTTGAGATTCTAAAGAATAGAACTACACTATAGTGCATTGGACCATATAAGGTCAGGCTGAGGTGTGGAGTGTAAAGAGCAAATGATGATTTTCCACCACTTAGCATGAGGATAAGGATAAAAACTAGTTATAGTATGAAAAGACCCGACTTGAAGTATTATGGAGCATTAGTCAAGTAAGTCGGGGTAGATAAGGACCAAATGGATTTTAATGGGGAGAACACCCTTTGGTAGATTTCATTGGGATATGATGTCACTACATCCTAGGAATATGTCTCAAGGTGGGGAAATGTAATTTGGAGGATGAAAATTTTCCAAGGTGAAAAAAATGTAATGACTGTCCAACTCTATGTATTAGACTTGTTAAGTTTGGTAAGACTTCATTTACATGGTGAAATTTCTTACTTGAACCTTCATTATACATGCCAAGCAAGTAGAAAAGGTTAGGAAGGTTTCTAGGGCAGAAATGGCACCTAAGTGTCACTAAAGGGCATTTCATAATTTTACCTTAGATGAAGGGTGAGATTGTAATTTTAGGATCAAAACATTAAACTAGAATAAAAAAAATCAAAATCACGAGTTTTGGAGTTCATTTGAACCATAAATTTGAGTGGGAATGACCAAATTGCACAAATTAAGAAGTTTGTGCTTGAATGTGTGTAGCACACCCCTTAAGGCCCAAGTTTATTTTAGAGCTTAAGGTAGGATTATAGAGAACTCTAATTAGGCCTAAGGCTGAAGACATTAAGGACTTATGGGAGCAAAACCAATATTAAGGGGTATGAAAGAGAAAAATTCAAAAGGTGAACGATAGTAGTTAAAAATAGTGAGAAAGAGGTTGAGAAGTTAATTTTCCTCTATCCTTAACCTTTCAAAGCTATATCTTTCCCTCCATGTCCATTGAAACAACTTTAATCAAAGCTATTGGAATTACAAATCTTGGTGAAATTTGAAGCTCCCATGTGTTATTAAGGAAACCAAAGCTAGGAAATTGAAGATTGTGGCACAATGAGAGATTTCCAAGGAGTTCTAGCTTAAGAACTATAGGTAAGGTCCATCCAATGAATTAATCATGCTTCTAAGTTGTTTCTAAACTTGAAATTGTCTTGATTTAGCTTATCTTTTGCCCATTTTTTAATGAAACTTGATTTGAACCTTAGAAACCTATTGGAGCCCATTTGATGCATTGATACTTAGCTTGCTTGATCTTGATTAATAAGGTATTTAAGGTAAGAGTTTTTCATGTATTTCATGTTATTTTAATGCATTTATGTTACTTTTGACATTGAGAGTGAAGTTTCGGAAGCATAGAGTAGTTTGGACTCAAGGTAATTGACAATTGTGCAAGAGAACAATGATTTCTGTGAGCATCTTATCTCTAGGAAGAAATGCAAACACATGATAGGCCAGGTCCATTCAAACTAGTTCTAACAAGCACGGAAGGGCGAGATGTGAAGGCACTTATAGCTAGGATGCATTCATATCAAGCTGAGTCTGCATTTTAATAAATCAATGTTAGATATATTGGGTTAGTAAGTATCATGGCGATTCTGAAGAACATTCTAAATAAGAGTTGGGCTAAGTTTCGGGATTTAAAAATGAGTTTTTAAATCCTAAGTTATGCTTTTAACTCAATTTTAGTTCAAATAAACAAGATTTGACCAATTTTTATTAAAGTTACCTAAATGAGGGAACTTATTTGTAACTCCTTATATAGTTTGGTGGCTTGGGTTTTAAAAGATTTTATAAGTTGGTAAAGGTGAAGGATGTTGCCATTTGCTTCCTAAACTTGAGCTCATCCTTCTCTCCACCAATTCTCCATCAATCCAAGCTCAAAATCAAAGGATTTTTGTGAAAATGGAAGCCACCAAGGGTGTTTATGCCAAAGGGAGCTTGTTCCAAGTAAAATTTCAAGTTTTTGGAGCTTGGAATTGTGGTTTCCACATCCCTTGTTTTTTATGCGAGGTAACTTGTGATTTCTTGGTTATTTATTGTTTAGGAAGTGATTAGATGCTTGGGTTTTCATTAGAAGTTAGTAGTTATGTGTTTTATGCCTTTGTTTGCTTGGAACTTAGGTAGACTTTAAGGAACTTGGTTTGGATGGAAGTGTTGATTGATTCTTGCTTGTGGATCAAAATTAAGGTAAGGGAGTTGTGTTTTCAAGCTTAATTGATGCTATTGGAATGAGTTTGCTTGATAAATTCAAGTAGTTTTAGAAATAGCATTAGTTAGTGGGCAAGGTTGAATCATGGTGGACTATAAGGTTTATGATGAGTGGAATGATGTTATAAGGCATCATAGGTTGGCTTGTATAGTTGGTTGTGATCTATGCAACATGTTTTATATGTATGTGAAGTTTGGAGGCTATCCATGCATGTTTGATATGTTTGGAAAGTGTCCAAAGTTCATAGCAACGAAATTAAAAATTTTCTGGGTTGTCACAGGTATTGGTGACATGTCGCCAATTATCACCAGTACCCATGATGTGTCGCCATTACCACTAAATTGGCAGCTCATTACCAACTATGGCGACGCGTCGCCACAAGCATAATGGCTGAAATTTTTCAATTTTGCTAGAGAGGTCGAGGGAATATCTAAGGGGATTCTTAGGGTACCTTGGGGTCTCAGCATTCCGGGGGTACTTAAAGTCTTCCAAAATTCCTTCGAGACCTAGGAGTTTCCTTGAGTTTTATAGTTGCCTTTACCATAAGCAAGGAAACTAGTTTTCAAAAGATCACAACTAAGTATCACTAGCTTAGGTGAAAGGTTTAAAACCCTTGGCAACCTAGCCGTGCCATTAGCCACGAGGTTGCAACGTGAAACCTTAGTGCATCTAGTCTACAAGGTTTTTATGGCCTAGTCTGCAATAGTCTCACCATAGTGCCCCTATACAACATAAAAAGGAGAGGTTCAACTGGTGATTTATCACTAGCTAGGCTGGCAAGCTACACTTGCTAAAGGACATGGCTATGCCTTGTCATTCAAGGACGAGGATGAGGAGTGGTCCCAAGGGACCTAGGTATATGCATATATTAGACCCTTAGGCTGCAAGCGCGCACAGTAGGCTTCATATCCTTGCGTATGTGGATTTTTCAAGATGTTTCTTGCAGGTTGAAGACCCCTTGCTGAGAATCTTTGATTCTTACTCCTTTACTTTTTCTTGTGCAGTTTTAGGCACTGTTGAGCTAGCAACCGTTGAGGGTTGTTGAGCTATGCTTGTGAGCAGAAGCTAGTAAAGCACCAGGGAGGGCTTACAAAGCTTGCCACTGGGATTTGCTCTAAGGTGGAAGCTTGCTTCTAGATCTCAGTATAGTTGTTCAGTGTATAGTTCACATACACTAGTTTGCCTCTAATAGTCATGTATGAGTAATTTACTTTAGAGTCGCTCTTGGGAGCGAGCATAGTCTACTCTTGTTTGGGTGCTTGCACACAATTGATTATGTGTAGGTAATTCCACTTAAATACCTTGAATGCTTTGACAGTTTTGATAATTGTTTTTGTCTAAATATGCCTTGGCATTATTTTAAGTAATGTTTCTTTATTTTATTGATTAGTCAAAGCATAAACTGATGCATGATTGCATAGTAGGATTAAATAACTAAAAGCATAAAGGTTTTAACTAGTGCACATGTAATCAATTAGCCAATTGTGACTAGTGTGGGATAAGTTCCCATAGGCTTCTTGGGCAGGCCCATGAGGGGTCGTGTCAGTTTGGAATCGAGCTTGGTCATGGTCATTGGAGGCTAGTTACTGAGATCTAGTGGTTTGTCCTTGTGCTAAGATAGTTAGTACTAATTAACATCTGTGAGTTTGTCGTCTGGCTTTGGCTGTAGGTTGCGATGGTGAAACTAGTTTAGGTTTGTTTTTGGATGTTAAGGTCTAGGAATGGATCCTAGTAGTCTAATGTGGCAATGTTGGGGTAGTTGGTTTGTCTTGCTCCAAGGTAGGGCAACACCTTGGTGCAAGTAGTTAGGATGTGACCACCATCCTAGGAAGTTGTTTTAGACCTTATTCATGAGGTCGGCTATATAGAAGGATATGGATTCCTCCAAGGTAGAGAGTATAACTAGGCCAGGTGGATTACTCCAGAGGTTCTAGAACTTGAATCCGTCAACTTGAATAGGTTAGGCCACACCAAAGAGACCTAAGGATGCACTAACCTAAGTGGTAAGCACTTGGTCATGTTGGCTACAAAGCAATAAAGGGCAGTACTCTTGTACTTTTCCATCGAGAGTATGAGCTTAAGGATAAGTTCCCCCTGGCCTTGAGCTAGTATATGAGGGTGCTTAACAATATTTGAGGCGGGCACCGGTAAGTGGTGCAGGATGTAGTAGCTATCGAAAGAAAATTAGATGAGTTGAAGATAAGATACTACGAGGTGGAGGTTGGCTCATCCAACTTAGTAGGAGTAAGGGTAACACACCTATAGTGCAAAAAGTTGACTTGAGATTGAGAAATAATAGTGGTTTATGAGATGAAGGGCAAGGCCTAGAGGTGCAAAGAATGCATGACTTTTAGCTTGCACCTAAGAAGTGTTGCCAGCAGTTCGAGTGGTCATCAGACTAGTTTCATTTTGGGCTTGGTTAAGTTAAGACCAGCCTAGGAATTTTATCCCCAATAGTTGTTGCCACAATAAGTCAACCTAGTGCACCAGAGCAATAGTTTAGGCTTTGCTTGACCAGTCAAGTGGTCAAAGCAGACAGCCACTAGCCAGATGTGAAGGGTAGACATAGTGAACTCGTGGATAGTGCACAACTAGTGTGAGGTAAGTTTTGGCATCAGTTTACTAGCATAGTTTTGTTTTGCATGTTGGGTAGTAGTTTCTAGTAGGGTTAAGGGCTAACCTAAGTGCATTAAGACTTATGGATGCACAAAGTATTGGGTGAATACCTGATACCCTAGGACCCACTTGCTAGAGCTTGAAACCACATAAATGGAGGCCTAAATGCTGTGGTTTGGAAATGTTCCAGAGTTTCATAGGTTATGTTCTTGCTTGAGTTTGTTTATTGGCCTAATTGTTAGCGAATGATTGGCTAGTCGAACGGATGAGTTCCTTAGAGTCATCAACTAAATTAGTAGTTCAGTCTAATGCCGTAAAGGTAAGTAGGTAAGTTTTAATTTTAATTTTTTATTTTTAATCATGGAATGCAGGTGTAACCACTGGGGAAGCAAGGTGAAAGGAACTCATCCAAGGGTAGACAGATGGATAGGTTGATTAATCTGCTAGTTATAAACCTTAGAGTTAAGCTAGTATAAGTGAAGTCATTACTAGGGTTCGGCTTGAGTGGCGGAAGGCAATAAGAGGCCCCGAGCAATAGGAAAGACTGCGATGTACCAGGGGATAACAGTTGACTTGAGCTCATAATCCCAAGGTTAAATGGAGTTGAGGGCCCCTGAGTTGACTCATAGAAGAGAGAAACTTGACTAATGAAACTAGCTGAGTAAGTAAGGGACTAAGTCCTAAGTGGAACCAAAGACACTATGGTGATCACTTGATGTTTATGTTAGTGCTAGTAAGCTAGTGGGACATTGGAGTACTAAGTTAGAATGCCTAAGTGATGCCAGAAAGAGGATACTTTGCCTTAACCCTATGGGGTAATGTTCGAGGAGCGCCTGAGAGAGAGAGAAATAGTTCACTATGTCTAGTCATGAGGTGACTCGTAAATAGCCATAAGGTGAAGTAATCTCCTACCTAGTTGAGTGTTATACTCAGTAATCAAAGTGTCAAACATATTATAGGTATAGTTGTGCTCAAACATCTATTTTTTGGCTTCGGTAGTTGTCGTGATTACCAGAGTAGGGAGAAGTTAATGGGCTTAAAGCCTAGTTGATGAGGTTATTGGTTGAGCTAGTTAAAACCTAGAGTTAGAGCATTTTATATGCTAGTACCTTTAAAATGAAAGGCTCATGATCTGCGAGATTGGTCAAGGCTGAAAGGTAGGCTCACAACTCCTAGGGATAGAACTAATCCCAAGGCGTATAGTACAATTCACCATGTGGGATTTTAATGGAAGAGCCACCCAAGTGATTTTCCATGGCAAACCACCTCTCAATAATTAACTAAAGTTAGTTTTCCCACCAAGTAAGTTGAGTGGTTATAGCAAAGCTGAGGGTACATCGTAACGATGAGAGGTCGACATGGTGTAGTTATGGTATGGTAGTTAAGCAAAAAAGGTGGAGAAGGTTCTTTGTAACCATAGGCTAAGTAATGGGTGGTCGTTAAGGAGTTGCTTGACAATGTTAGGAGTTGAAAGGCCCAAGAGGTAGTCTAGGTGTTGAGTAAAACTGGAGGCACGTCGAAGCTTAGTGTAGGAGCCGAGGTGCCTAGTTGGCTACCTAGCCAAGGATGCCTAGGTTGGCCTAAGATTGAGTACTTCATTGCAACTCGGCTAAGGACCCTATAAGTGCTCGGGACATGAGGTAAGTTTTTGTGGTTGAGGAGCAAGTGTACTAAGGACACACCCGAAGAACTAACCCATCACGTGTAGAGTATTGTGCTTAGAGTACAAGAAAGTGAAGAGACTGAATATGTAGGCTTCGGGCACCTAGAATACTCCAAGTGGAGTAGCTGAAGCATTAAGACCTTCGACTTAGGTAGCCTCTTGGTAGCTAAACTGTTGAGTGTTGGTGGCCTGAGTCGAGGGTTCATGGATAAGGCTAGAAGGCTACTAACTACTTGGAGGTCTCAACACTCATGCCAGAAAGATTTTCTTTTATAGGCATATGGGTGTAAGAGGCTTAAGAGTAGCGAAATCTGTAGAATGATGATGTGGTGTATGGGTATCCTGCCTAGTGCACCGGTATACCTGATGCATAGGGGCCATCTAAGGGGAGTATTTAAAGATTCATACTCTAGGGTGGGTCGAGACTTACAACTCTCAATAGTTCATTCATTCAAAAAGCCCTAGAGTATAGTGGAGCTTGGGGCGGAGTATGTCTTAGGGGTGCTAGTGGTGTATGTGGGAAGCCCATAATACACTAGTGACACTCTTGGTCTAATGATCATTTGGAGTTGTCAGGTACCAATCTTAGAGTAAGGAACTAACTGTGTAAGAGTTAGTGGGTGACTTTCATACTTGTTAAGCTAGCTTGTACTAAAGGGTTTGGTACAATAGCATAGGCGTGAAACCTAGAGTGGAACTTTTTTAGTGTGAGTCTTAACGGGCAAGTTTAACTTGTTAAGTTAGCTTACACCTGTGGGTTTTGACACAGAGGAGTAAGTAAAGAAGGTTTGTTGGTGTTGAACTTTCAATAAGGTCCTATCCATGTAAGGGTAGTAGACAAGCTTTTAAAAACTTGTTAAGCTATCTTACACTAGAGAACTCAGGACAAATTTTAGTGTGGATAATTCATGATCGCTATAGTTATTGAGATAACTTGAAGTAGTTTGTTGTCCATTAACAGTACTGTGTGCTAAAGGTACGGAGAAGCCATACCATAGTCTTCAAGAGCAACAATGTATTAATGTGTTTTAGATCGAGTAAGGTCAGACCAATGTGGAGAGATTAGTGAGCACAAAGAATTGCTTTCACCATAGTATCTATACGAGATAGGGCCTGACCCAAATGCCCGAAGGGCATTAGCTGAATGGATCAGATAGTTTGGCACCAAGTGGGCTATTGTGACCGACACCCATGGGCCAGATTTGGTTAGGATATGTTGGCACTATATCCTAGTATAGTGCTTAAGGTGGGGAGATTGAATTTGGAGGACCAACTTTTTCAAGATGGGGATAATGTTATGGCTTTTCTAGTGGAAAGCTAATTTGGAACCTTATTTCAACTTTACATAGCAAGAATTGGTATGCTGGGCAAAGTTTACTAAATTCCAAAAAATTTAAGGCGCTAAATGAGGTTTGGGGGCAAAATCATAATTTTGCATCCCGAAGAGTTAGGCTGAGTCCTAAGAGTTAAAAATGAGTTTTTAAATCCTAACTTCCACTTTTAACTCAACTTCAGTCAAATAAACAAGATTTGACCAAGTTTTATTAAAGTTACCTAAAAGAGGGGACTTATTTGTAACTTTTTAAATAGTTTAGTGGCTTGGGTTTTAAAAGAGTTTATAAGTTAGTAAAGGTGAGGGATGGCTGCCATTTGCTTCCTAAACCTGAGCTCATCCTTCTCTCTACCAATTCTCCATCAATCCAAGCTAAAAAACAAGAGATTTTCGTGAAAATGGAAGCCACCAAAGGTGTTTATGCCAAAGGGAACTTGTTCAAAGTAGAATTTTAAGTTTTTGGAGCTTGGAACTGTGTTTTCCACATCCCCTATTTTTTATGCGAGGTAACTTGTGATTTCTTGGTTATTTATTGTTTAGGAAGTGATTAGATGCTTGGGTTTTAATTAGAAATTAGTAGTTATGTGTTTTATGCCTTTGTTTACTTGGAACTTAGGTAGACTTTGAGGAACTTGGTTTCGATGGAAGGTTGATTGATTCTTGCTTGTGGATCAAAATTAAGGTAAGGGAGTTGTGTTTTTAAGCTTAATTGATGCTATTGGAATGAGTTTGCATGATGAATTCAAGTAGTTTTAGTAATAGCATTAGCTAGTATTCAAGGTTGAATCATGGTGGACTATAAGGTTTTTGATGATTGGAATGATCTTATAATGCATCATAGGTTGGCTTGTGCTAGTTGGTTGTGATTTACGTAACATGTTTTATATGTATTTGAAGTTTGGAGGCTATTCATGCATGTTTAATATGTTTGGAAAGTGTCCAAAGTTCATAGCAGCGAAACTGGAAATTTTCTGGGTTGTCGTAGGTATTGGCAACACGTTGCCAATCATCGCCAGTACCCACGACACGTCGCAGTTACCACAAAAATTGGCAGCTCGTTACCAACTATAGGCTGTAGGCATAATGGCTAAAATTTTCTAATTTTGCTAGAGAGATTAGGGGAAGACCTAAGGGGATTCTTAGGATACTTTAGGGTTTAAGCATTCTGGGGGTAGTTTGAGTCTTCCAAAATTCTTTTGAGACCTAAAAGTTTCCTTGAGTTTTATAGTTGCTTTTACCATAAGCAAGAAAACTAGTTTTCAAAATATCACAACTAAATATCATTAGCTTGGGTGAAAGGTTTAGAACTCTTGGAGACTTAGCCGTGCCGTTAGCCACGAGATTGCATGGTGAAACCTTAGTGCACCTAGTCTACAAGTTCTTTATTGCCCAGTCTACAATAGTCTCACCATAGTGCCCCTATAAAATATAAAAGGGAGAGGTTGGTAAGCTAAGCTTGCTAAAGGATAAGGCTATGCCTTGTAGTTCAAGGACAAGGATGAGGAATGGTCCTAAGGGACCTAGGTATATGCATATATTAGACCCTCAGGCTATAAGCACGTGAGGCAGGCTTCATATCCTTGTATATGTGGAGTCCTCAAGATGTTTCTTA
The DNA here is from genome assembly GCA_005392925.1 of Aquilaria sinensis. NCBI lineage: Eukaryota > Viridiplantae > Streptophyta > Magnoliopsida > Malvales > Thymelaeaceae > Aquilaria > Aquilaria sinensis. The sequence goes on from SMDT01000432.1 coordinate 66,605, forward strand.
CAGGTTGAAGACCTTTTACTAAGAATCTTTGATTCTCACTCCTTTATTTTTTGTTGTGTAGTTTTGGGCGTCATTCAACCAGCAACCATTAAGGATTATTGAGCTAGGCTTGTGAGTAGAGGCTAGTGAAGCACGAAGGAGGGCTTAAAAGGCTTGCCACTGGGAGTTTGCTCTAAGGTGGAAGCTTGGTTCTAGATCTCAGTACAGTTATTCAGTGTATAGTTCTCATACACTAGTTTGCCTCTAATGGTCATGTATGAGTAGTCTACTCTAAAGTCGCTCTTGGATGTGAGCATAGTATACTCTTGTTTGGATGCTTACACACAAATGATTATGTGTAGTTTATTCCACTTAAATGCTTTGAATGCTTTGATAGTTTTGATAATTGTTTTTATTGAAATATGCCTTGGCAATGTTTTATGTATTATTTCTTTATTTTATTGATTAGTCAAAGCATAAACTGATGCATGTTTGCATAGTAGGATTAAATAACTAGAAGCATAAAGGTTTTAACAAGTGCACATGTAATCAATTAGCCAATTGTGACTAGTGTGGGACAAGTTCCCATAGGCTTCCTGGGCAGGCCCACGAGGATTCGTGTTAGGGCCTTTAAAAACTAGGCTTGAAACCTCAAGCCCATTTGAACCAACTGATGTTGTCTAATTTAGCATGACTTTTCTTCTTTGCTCTTCACATCGTACCTAAAAATATCCTTCACGTATTAAAGGCAAACGGATAGTGCCCTAAAATCCTTCCTTGAATATCATCTAGGTCGTGGTTGAGCCCAACAAGCAATTTGAACACTCGCTTATCCTCCAATCTTTTCTTGTATTGCATACTATCATCAGTGCATTCCAACTTTTTTCCTAAACTCAGATCGGTTCCTACTAAAGTGCTGACATCTCCATATAGTAAGTAATAACTTCCTAATCTCTTTGCTTCATCTGCTAATGTCGAGTTTTGATTTTACATATTTTTGCTCAATTCTTCAAATCCAAGTATGTTTCTTGAATTGCATCCCATACATACTTGGCTATTAGCAAGAACATGTAGATTTTCCTGATGGCAGGTTTTATGGGGTTCACTAGCCTGTAGTCACCATGGAATTTTTCAAAATCCATTTTTGTAGAGACACAATGTCGGTTAAGGCTAGCTTTTTCATTTCTCCTATGAGATACCCCAGTTTACCTTTGCCATCAATCACGAGTTTGATGGTTTGAGCCCATTCACGGAAATTTTTCCTGTTTAGTTTCTCCACCATGAGTTGGAAGGGTGAATCACTTGAACTCATGATGGAATCACTATTAACCTCAGTATCATGAGTTTCAGTGATGACATAATTTTTTTCTATCATTAGGCTAGGTCCAAAGGAACCAGCTTTAATGCCATAAAATTAGAATTATATTGATTTCTGTATATTCAACATACATGGTTTAGAGGCCTATATATAATATAAAGGATACACAAAGAAGGAAATAAAATTCATAAACTAAACGCATGAAATCATTCTATACAAGTTAAAGGATCTTAATTGATTTTAGGTCCTAATTTATTGCACAATCACAGGGATTTTCACAAAAATCTTAGTGTCATGTGCGTGCCTTTTGTCACAAGCAAAAGACCAATAATTGGAAATAAAAATTCAGTAGTTGAATAAATTCGTAACGATCCTAAAATAGCCAACCCCTCTTTGGTGGCACGGTCCCTCACACTCTATGCTCCACTAAGGGTGGAAATGAGCTAAGACAAGCCCAAACTTCTCAAGCTCGAGGTAGGCTTATTACATATTTTTTTGGCTTGAGCTCGAGTTTGAATTAATGAACTTAGTAAATGGGACTAAATGCTCGATCAGAAAAGGCTCAGGCTCAACCTAATGGCTTGATAGGCTCTAAGCTCAGCTTCAATGGTGGACCTTAATTAAGGTTAGAATTCAGTATGAAGAACCTATTAACTTCATAAGAAATAAAATAAGAAAGATACAACTTCTAGGGCTTGATTTCTTCAGAACCTAACTTTTTATACTTCATCTTTGATTTGGTTCTTGTGACTATAAGGTTTGAATCAAAATGCTCAAAGCCAAGGTATGATTAGAGATATAGGTTGTCCAAAGTGTCTTCCTTAAAGATGAAGTAGTCGCCGATAACCTGTTCATCTCTGATGCCATAGTTGCTGTATGTGAAAGAGAATTGAGAACAGAATTTGGCAGCGAGGTGAAGGGTTTGAGACGGTGGAAGCAGAATAGAAGAGAGGGATAATGATAGTTGATTTTATGAGGTGGATGGTGGTAATAACGGTGACAGTGCCTGTGGTGGTGTAACCACCCGAAGGAATTAGATTGTTAGGTAGGTGGTTGTGTAGTGATAGGGGATGGGATTTGATAGTGAAATGAGATGCGACCCCACAAGATAATGGAGAGGATTAGAAATTACTCCCTCTGTCCTATTTTGGATGATAAGTTTCTTTGGAGATGAGGATTAAGATATGTATAATTTGTGTTATTCTTTCCATTTTTATCCCTGAAGCTAAAAAAAAAAAAAAATTTTACGTTTTGTATAATGGGAGTATAAATGAGGATTAAAAAAGAAAATTTTTTTTTGGGCTTTATGCAATTTTTTGGGTTTGTTTAAAGAGAATTTAAATGGGGGTAGTAAGGTAAATTAGATTTTAAAAGCTTTCGAAAGGGGAAATAACTCATCCTTTTTAGGATAATCCAAAGAATAGTACTTGTTATACTATTTAGGATAGAGGGAGTATGATTTAAGGAATTAGAGTTTGATTTTTTTGTTAGGTTAATTATATTGTTGATATGATATCAACCTCATTAAGCTCAATAAGAATTCAAGACAAATAGTATTGGGATTGAGCTTGATTACTAAAGAGTTCGAATTTAATTTTCAGTAATAATTTCAGGTTTGAGACTCATTAAGTTAGGTTTGATGATGAAAAAATTGAATTCGAGTTCAATCTATTCTAAAATGACTCAATTTGTTTCTACCCTAGGCTCCACTTGACTTTGTGGTTGAAATAAGTGCATGATTTGTTTTTGATTTTTACCTTATTGGAACTAATACTTTACTTATCTAATATTCACCTGAATTATATTTTTGTAAATTAATTAATTTTATGACTATTTTCTTATCCTGTCTAAAAAAACTAGTAAAAAGATATTTACTTTGTTAAAAAAAAACGTATTTAAAAGTAATTTTTGATTTTTTATAGTTTGAGTAAATAATTAATATATTTAAAAATAATCATTAATCTTTTTTAAAAAAATACTTAAGATTTGAAATAGTTAATTTATCGTATTTAAGAGGAAAATGTCCGTTAATATAAAAATTTGATGGAAACTTATATTTTCTAAATATAATTTTAGAAATAGTTATTTTATAGTATTTAAGGAGGAAATACCCTCTAATATAAAAATTTGATGGAAACTTATATTTTCTGATTATCAAAAAAAATAATTTTTAAAATTTTTTGTAATAAATAATGATATAAATAAGCATAAAACTAAAAAGTTAAAATGTGACGAAGGCAGCCGCAGTATCCTACAAGTGACTCAAAATTGAGTTAAACATTCGGACTGAGTGGTGCATTCCCCACTCCTGGTTGGAGTACTTTATTATGTTCAAATCAAACGCTTTGCTGTTCACTAAGAACGAGGTTCTTTTGTCTAACCAAGCGAGAAAGACAAACAGCAGGCTTATGCCTCCCTAAGCTTTCTCCTCTCTCTCTAGCGCTTTTCTTTTCTCTCTTTATCCTACTATGTCTGCCGCAATGTCTTCAAGAATCTCTCATCTCTCTTCCACGCATTAAAGTTCTTTCTTTTTTTTCTCTCTCTTTCTCAATTTCTGGTCTTTTGGGTATCACTGTTCTGGGCTTTGGCCTCGTAATGGCTCCTCAAATTCCAGGAGAAGATGGAAAATTAAGGCAACCCATTTCTTCTTTTCTTGCTTTGCATCGAGTTTAGAGCTTGTTCGGGCAAAGCAAGAGACCCAGTCGATATTTTCAGACTCTCTACTTCGGCCAATTTCCTGCGTAGTTTGGTGGCTTTGTGGCTCTACAATTTGATATTTTATTATTTCCTCCGGTCGGAAATTTAACATTTCTGGGTGATTCCAAGCAATTTCCGGAATTTTGGGGGGATCAGTCGGATTGGAGGAGAGCTGTATGCAGTAGAAAGGAAACAATGAGAAATAGGAGCTCAAAGAAAAGCAAGGTTTGTTTGTCTTTTCTACATAAATGTTCATTGTGTCTATATTTTCGCCTTTTTTATTGTTTAAATCTATAGGGACAAAACACTGATTGTTCTTCTGATACTGCTGTTTTGAAGCTCTCATGGTCTAAAAGGATGGTCAGGAGACTGTTCAACATTAAGGGCAAAGCCAATGACTTTCAGGGTGATGATCATGTTCATGGAGGTACTTTTCTTGTTTAGTTATCTGGGGAAACAATTAGCTTTCTCTGCAGACGGCAGCCTACTTGTTGATTGCCAGCCAGGAGTATGGCAGCAGCAGGGATCTGCTTTTCTGGACTCTATACTTGACATCCAAGATTCTAAATTTTTACCCCATTTTCTCTGCAACCAAATGATGCACTACTTTCTGATTTAACCCGGGTTATGTATTTTTTGTTCAATTTTGCTGATTTCTGTTAAATCCATGTGAAGGGGTTGAGGTGGAGTACAGGTCTAGCTTGTCGGAGGGAGAGCCACGCACAATCAGAAAAATTAAAACCGGTTCACTCTTGTTCTTGTGATTTCTAAGTTGCTTTATCTATAATAAACAATATTCTTTTTTACCCTTCTAAGCTTTCCTTTGTGTCAATCCGTAGAGAAAGTTAGTAAGATCTCTGAGCACGGCCGTAGAAGGAGAATGAATCTTGATCACCCTCGAATCGTCGAAGTCCAAAATTATAGGTATATTTCGTTTGAAATTGTGCCTTTTATTCGCTTTTTTTTTTTTAATGCTTTTGTAGAAGTTCAAAATTATGGAGTAGTCTTTTAATAATACTTGTTTCTACCCACTGCTTTCTCATTTCTAGTCTGAACAGTGTTTTTGTAGCTACATGGAATGTGGCTGGTAGATCCCCGCCAAGTAGTTTAAGTCTGGATGATTTTCTTCATGCTGCTCCTCCTGCAGATTTATATGTCCTGGGGTAAGCCTTGATGATTTTTTTCACTGTTGGAATAGTTCTATGGAAGATCCAATGTTCCTATTCATCAATATCTTGATCAATGTGTAGATTCTGTTTCTTATTTTCTCCCATTTTATTTGTTCTTGTTGTTTAATACAAGTATCTTCTTCTCACATTTAGGTTTCAAGAAATAGTTCCTCTAAATGCCGGGAATATTCTTGGGGCGGAGGACAATGGCCCTGCCAAAAAATGGACTGCACTTATTCGGAAGACTCTAAACAATCTCCCTGGAACAGGTGAAGGTGGTGGATACTATGTACCATCCCCCATCCCTCAACCTGTTGTTGAGATGAATGCAGATTTTGAGGGGTCATCTAGGCGGAGAAATTCACCTTTCTTCCACCGCAGATCATTTCAGACAACAAACAGCTGGAGAGACAATGATCCTTCCATTCCACATCCACGACTTGGTCGTCGATTAAGTGTATGTGATCGAGTTATGTTTGGCCATAGGCCAAGTGACTATGACTCCAGTTACAGATGGGGTCACCAGCCTAGTGATTACAGCAGACCAAGTGACTATTCCAGGTCAAGCAATTATTCCAGGCCTAGTGACTACGACTCTAGTTCCAGATGGGGTCACCGGCCTAGTGACTACACAAGGACAAGTGATTATTCCAGGGCAAGTGATTTTTCAAGGCCAAGTGACTATTCAAGATCGGGTTCTCCAGCTGATGATAACGGGACTGGCGATTCACCAACCACTGGTATGTACTCGCCAATGTCATATAGTGGAGTTCCATGCAACCAAGGATATAGAATGACAGGGAATTCCACATACTGCTTGGTTGCCAGCAAACAAATGGTTGGCATATTTCTCACTGTTTGGGTGAGAAGCGAGCTGAGAGATTATGTTAAAAACATGAAGGTATCTTGTATTGGCAGAGGATTGATGGGTTACCTTGGGAATAAGGTGCTTTTCTTCTTTGTTTTTCTCTGCCTTTTGTAGTTCGGTTTTCCACAAGAGTTTGAAGCACTAACAAGTACTTACTGCTTGCTTTGCAGGGGTCTATCTCGATTAGCATGTTGGTGCATGACACAAGCTTTTGCTTCATTTGTAGTCATTTGACCTCTGGAGAGAAAGAGGGTGATGAGCTGAGGAGAAACTCTGATGTCATGGAGATCCTTAAAAAAACGAGGTTCCCACGGGTTCGTGGTGCAGCTGATGATAGGTCCCCTCAGACAATCCTTGAGCATGAGTAAGAATGCCTTTTTCCTAGAAATGCTCGAAAATGATTTATGAGGTGGGGAGGGAAAACATAACTATAACAGATTAATTCTTCTATCTTAAAAATCCATCAGAAATCTACTTGTTTCTCATCATTGGTAAATAGAAACAGTATAACTTTTGCCCAAGCCTGGTAAGAAATAATTAAGCATATTCTTGAAATTGTGGTCTAGGTGAACTTTATTGTTCAAGGTTTATAATGCTGCTGCATTTCTTCCCAGATCAATTATCTGATCACATGTCTTTATACACAGTCGGATAATATGGCTTGGGGACTTGAATTATCGTATTTCCCTTTCATATCGATCTGCTAAGGCACTCGTTGAGATGCAAAACTGGAGAGCATTGCTGGAAAATGATCAGGTGCTTTTGTCATTGTCTCAAACTCAAAATCCTAACTGTTTTGTCTATCTTAAATATTGCTCTCGACAGCACAAATGGTTCACATTGTTTCACCTTTTTTTTTTCTCTCAGTTAAGGATGGAACAGAAGCGAGGACGTGTTTTTTTGGGATGGAATGAAGGGAAAATATACTTTCCACCTACATACAAGTATTCGACTAACTCAGACACATATGCAGGGGGTGATATGCACCCAAAGGAAAAACGCCGGACTCCTGCTTGGTAAGTAGCTACCTTCTACCAGAATGCATAATATAAAACACAGAGCAACTCTATTCAGTAGTTTAAACTCAGAACTGAATAATACTAAACTGGGGGAAGTATATATTTGTAACTGTCATTGGGAACCGATTTATGTTTATTCAACTGACAAAATTTTCCATGTCAAGGTGTGACCGAATATTGTGGCTTGGGGAAGGCCTTGACCAAGTATCTTATGTCCGTGGGGAATCTAGGTTCTCAGATCACAGACCAGTATACGGTATATTTTATGCTGAGGTTGAGTCAACTCACTGCCGTTTGAAGAAAAGCACAACTTACTCTAGTTCAAGAGTTGCTGTGGAGGAGCTTTTGCCGTATGCCCATGGATATACTGAACTAACCTTTTTTTGAAGGATGATGATACACATAATATTCCAAGTATGGTTCCCCGTCTTTTCTCTCTAATTGTTACACTTAAGTTCTAGTTCTTTAGCCATGCAGCGCCTCAAACTTTTCCATGTTATACTATTATTTGCTTTCCTTCAGGAATCAGGATTCTTGACCAAGCTGTAAATACATCTCTTGGAGAATTTTTTCATATTCTTAATATATGGTGTAGCCTGCTTTCTTTCTTTTCTTTTCTTTTCTTTTCTTTTCTTTTTTTCCAAACAGGTAGCGCCTCTTTTTCATCTTTCTTTTCCCAGTCTTATACGCAAATGGCTTTGATCAAAGTTTACTTTATCTTTTTGGTCCCCATCCTTGACATTTTGTATCCCATTAGTTTTCAGGATCGATGAGGTTAAGACATGATTCTTTCAAGATGAATCCTGTTTCTTTTGCTTGTATACCTCATGGGTGATCCTCTATGAAAACCTGTCTGCAAAAGTGTAGTTTGTGTACCTGGAAGAAAACAAAAGCATTGCATATCCACATACATTCTCTTTTACTGATGCAAGTTCTTTAAAGAAGAGCTGTTGCTTCTACCTGTTCCTAAGTAAAACTTTGGTCCCCGTATGCAGGAAAGAATCATATCAAAGACCAATCTTTTAGGGTGATGGAGACCCCTCCATTGCCCGCTAACCGAAAAAGGTTGGTGTTCTTCTCTTTCCCTTTTTTGGTTCATCTTTGTTGAAGAAAGCTGATAAAGAATGCTTGTAGATATCTAGTCCATGAAGAAGACCAATAAGACAGTTTGAAGGATACATAAAAGCTTACCATGCCAATCCAAATTTTATTTGTGTATTTTTATTTCTTAGTGATCATCAATTCCCTTACTTTAAAGCAGTTTGGCATGCAATAGTTTTCACGTTTTCTGCTTTTGCAGGACTCATCTGTAAGAAGGCTGCCAAGTGGGCTGAAAGAGGATTACTTTATTAACCATTCTTTGATTAGATTAGGGGAATATTTATGACTGAATTAAAAAAATGAAAAGGATGGCCACTAAAATCGTTTTGGCGCTAACTTTTGAGGTCAATATGATAGAAAATTTGTTAAAAAGAATATCAAAATGATGATGAAAATCAGAATTTCTTCTTTCTCCATCTGCTGCTGCTGCTGCTGCTGCCAGTCTCTAATGATTTAAACCACAAAAGTTGTCTCATGAATGTAACTTCTAAACAATCATTTCACTTTTTTTTGTCTTTATCATTGATTCTCTTTTTGCTTTTTGTTTTTTGTTTTGTGTTTTTGTCCTTTTTCTTTTTCTGCAACTGTCGTGGGCATGGCAAAATAGAAAAGCACTATGCTTGACTGCAGTTCTTCAGAATTTGCAGACAAATGCAAGCCATGTTGGAGGGCTGTTTATAAGGTATGTATGTGTGTGTGTATGTATGTATGTATGTATTTATGTGTGTGTGTGTGTGTATTTAAGAACTAAAACGACTTTGCATGATTTCAAATTCATGCAATTCCTAAAACAGAAAAACATACAGAATACAAAGCTTTAACAGGTCGAAGAATACCTCGAACGAAGGCGATTACAACCCTAAAGAAAAATGATTAAAAAACTTTCGTCACTTGAACTATATTTGTTCAAAACAGGCCCAAAATATTGTTAGTCTACTAACCAAACTACGTCACCCAATTTCTTATTTTTGCTTGAAAGAATCCCTAACGTTTCAATGACCTTAGAAAGCACAATGGAATCGTCGAGCTCAACAAGATGGATATGGGGTTTAGTGCCATGGGCGATGTTGCTATTGAAGCAACTTTGGTGCCGTCGACCTCCATGGCGATAGCTCGAACGGTGAGGCTGTAGAAGGCGGAGAAGGAGGGATGGGCCCTAGGAGAAGTGAGAGAACCTACCAAACCTAATCAGAAATCAAATCCACCGCCATCGTACACAGCATCATATACCCTTGCATCCGAAACCATATCCCCAATCAACAACTTGCCAAGCGCTCCCCCTAATCGCCCAGCTCCCAACCCCACCTAAACTTGTTCTTCTTCAGCGCTGTTGCTACACCACCGGTAGGTACCATTTGTACCTATGCCCTTGTTGCGGAGGCAGATACCCATACCCAGCTTGTCCAGGCAGGATGATGGATATGCATAAGCCGATTGACCTTGTGGTGGTGGTGGGTACGCACCATAGGTAACTACCCATGGTTGTCGATAGGGTATCCCAAGGGAGGCGATGGTGGATATGTGACAAATGCAGAGAAGGGTGCGAAGCTATTTCTGACAATGATTTGCGTCAATTTGCTGTCCTCGGAAGAGGTCTTTGACTGGGACATTGACTTTGCTGATGTGTTTATCGCCTAGGATTTGCTCAGACATGAGCACTAGAACTCGGACATGGTGGAAGCGCTTCACTAGAGGTAGGCATTGGGCCGGGTTGACCTGGCTGAGACCAGGACTAGCTCAAGGTCAAACCTAGCCCAACCAGGGGTGGGATGGGAAAATGGTGGGTTGGTTGTGGGCTTGGGAGGGGAGTGCATAACCGGGCCTGGACTAGCCCAAAACCTAGCTAAAGCCTAGCCCCGGACATGGACAGACTCAGTTTGTTTGTGCCTAGGTCAGGCCAAGTCCGATTGACTATTGGTGTGTGAAAGGGAGGCAACAAATTCAAAAGATTTTTTAGGTAGGGGGCAACAATGAACGACCATTTTAGCCCTAAAGTCATTTTCACCCCAGCCCCTACAAAAGGCTAGTTTTTTAAGGCATTTTGTTCCAATGAAATTATGGGGCTCTACTATAAATAGAGAAGCTTATTTGCTCACTTCCTCACATGTGACATTTACATTCTCTCTTGTATATCTATTACATATGTTAACATTCTCTCCAACTTACTTCTAGCTCTAATATATTTCTTAATCTGTAGTTGATCTCTTCCTAATTTTTCACTCATCTTAATTAATGGCTTCTAGAAAGAGTGCTAATGAGGGTGTGGAGAGCTTATCACCCCACATCAGTTTGGGCTTACCACTTGATGTATCCACAACCAAGATGATGTTGATGACAACAACATCAATGTGTCAACTATCAATGTGGGGCTTGAGCAACAATTTTTCAATGATGATGTTGACATGGAGGAGGTGCTGACGATCACATGGGATGGTGATGAGGCACAATCCACACTGTAAAGCCAAAACCCTAAGGCTGAGGTGGCACAAGGGCGATTTGGGAAGACTTCATCCTGGGTGTGGGAGGACTATGGACTCATGTGGGAGAAAGAAATGAGGTATGCAAAGTGCAAGCATTGCAATAAAAAGTTGTTACATAAACTTAATTCCGACACAAGAACATTAAGACGCCAGATTGAAAATGTTCATAAAGATTTTGTTCCTAATGCAGTTGGGAGTTCTTCTAGGCAAACACAATTGATGGGACTAAGGAGCATTAGCGGAGCAGTCATTTTTGTATATAACCCAAAAACTTGTAGAAAATGTTTAATTAATTAGATGATGTTTACTGAGAAACCATTCAAATAAGTTGAGAATCAACATTAGAAACTTTTATAGTTGAAAACTTGAATCCAGCTTATAAAAAGATGTGATTTGCAAGTATATTTTTCTGCCTTGGATCACTGTGTTGCATTTACAAGTGACATGTGCACATTTTCTATCAACAGAATTATTTTTGTTTTATTGCACATTGGATAAATAATGATTGCGTAATTCAAAAGTGCATAATTACATTCATGTACATGAAATTGGATCATAATGTATGGAACATCTTTTCATGTATTTGGATATTCTTTATGAACTTTTTTGTATGGAAAACTTTTTATCTATCTCATTTGACAATAGATCAAACAATGATCTTGTGTTCCAAGAATTGAAAAAAGAGTTAAAATAGCCATTAGCTGGTATATTTTTCCATGTTTGTTTCTTGTGTCACATTTTGAACTTGTGTGTATAAAAAGGGCTGTAGGTTTTGCAAACCAAAATGACTCCAATTTAGAATGCACTACTTTTTTGTTTGAAGACCCAAAATATCTCATGAGTTTAAAGTTTTTGGCATTGAAAACAATATGAGTTTTAGTTGGAAATGGTTTAGATTAGATTGTCCCATATGGTGGAACTCAACTTTTGAAATATTAATTGACGCATATTTGTAAGCCACTCTCTTAAGACACTCTATAAATTTGAAAACGGGTTTAGAAGCTAATTGACATCATGTGGGATAAATATTTCAAATTAAGTTGCTAAAATATTTTTAAAGAAATTGTATTTTTCTCTCGTGTTTACTTACCAATTGTGCATATGGTTTTGCAATACTTTGTAAACAATGTATATGTTTTCTATTAGTACAATGATGATGCATTTTTCAAACCTATTGTTGAAGCCATGAAAAATAAAGTAGCTTGCATATTTTAAAGACATCCCTCCAATCTTTTCAGTTGCATATGCACTTGACCTGAATGTAAAGATTTCGGATATAAATTAGTTATTTGAGGCATGTTACTATACATTCTTAAAGCAAGCACACATTCAAGTTCTCACTTTATCTACAATTGCTGACCACCAATTGTGTGAATTATACAAACTACATTGTGTGTGTCATTTGGATAAGGTAAGATTTGCAATGCCAAAATTAAGTTGTGTTTCAGCATCGACCTCCTTGTCACAATTCAACCTTACTGCCAAATTCTGAAACAACCTCGAACTACTACCATGGGGTTGGTTGAAGTGGATGGCTATATCACCATTTCATTCGAGCAAAATGAGGTTGGCATTTTGTAGTGAACAAGGACAGATTTCCTATTTTATCCATCATTGTCTATGAGACTTTAGTTGCAGCGATCTCAATCGTTACTTCTAAGTCAGCTTTTAGAGCAAGAAAATGAGTGATATCGGAGAAATAGGTAATGCTGACACTAGAGGTGGTTGAGGTATGTGTTTGTAACCGTGGTTGAGGTATATGTTTGTAACCGTGATTAGGGTATTGTTGCTATACGACAACAAGATAAACATATTCAAAGCTTCGATGGTGAGGTACTAATCAAGGATGAGGAATGATTTTTATTGATTTATCATTTTCTATCTTAATTTATAATTGTTCTCACTTTGCTATTAAGCACAGATCCCTAGGTTTTAAATTTATATATCTTTTTATGAATATTTTGCTATTATTTCATATAAAACACATTCTAATTATTGGAAGTGACACTGAACTTTCTAATTAATAAAATTTATACCAATGATAGTGTTTCTTTCTACAAAAAAATATTACTTTAAATTTATTAAAATATTTTTTCCTGGAAAAATACCCAGGCCTAGCCTAGGCTTACACTGGCCTTGCTCAGGCCTAGCTTTGCCTTGGCACGGCCGTAACCGATTCTGGCCACCTTTACTTAAGACACAAAAAGATTAAAAAAAAAACTATAAAAAACTTAAAATTGATTTTGTAATTGATTATACTTTTAAACGATATTAATTCTAAAAATTTAAGATTCATTTTGTATTGATTATATTTTTTTATAATCGATTATATTACTTGAAAAATATGCAGCATTATTTACCTTTTATTTTTTGGATTATTTTTAATTTAATTTATAGTTTTGAAACGGTTGATGCTCAATTTTGTTTGGCCTCTAATTTTTATTTAATTTTAGGTTAGAAAATTTAGTTTGGAGGACATTTTTTTTTCAGGGGCAATTGGATCTTTTTGGTTATTTTATTGCTTAGGAAATTTGGTAGATTAGGTGTATTTAGATTACGTTATCATTTTGTGTTATGAATTTTTAGGAATTTAGAATAGTAATATAGGGTAGAAATATGAATTAATTTAGTTTAGGTACTAATTTTCTGTCCTAAAGGTCTTTTGGGGTTAGTTTAGGTAAAAAGGAGGAGTTTAGGTGTGAATTGGAGGTTTTTAGATGGTTTTAGGCAAAATTGAAAGCTTTGGGCAAATATGTCAACTCTAGAGAGTTTTAGGTAAATCTGGCAAATTTATAAAGATCTAGGAAAATCTGAGAATTTTACAAAGTTTGGGCCAATTTGACAAATCCTAAAAGATCAAGGTTGAATTGCAATTTCGCTAAAAATCTGGCCAATTCAGTGGCTTAAGAGTTTTTGTGGACCTGGATTGATATTTTGGCCAAATTATATCCTAACATATATAAAGCTCTTCAAATTAGATTTAGATAAGGTTTAATCTCACAAAACCTTGTTAATCACGTTTATGCCTCTGCTAGTATAAATATGGGCCACCATTTGAGAGAAAGCAAAGCAAAAATGTTGGGAAATTGCAACCCTAAGCTCTAGCAAGAAAAAAGGTACAAATGTAGCTATAGTCCCTGATCTCACCACCCTTCTTGCCTAAAACCCTAAGCTTAACCCATTTGCTGCCGACACCCCTGGAGGTCTCGTTCCTCTACCCGATGTCGTCCCGTTGCCTATCCACCATTGTCAGCCCTTCTAGCCGGCCGCCCGTGCTTCGTTCCTCGCCACACCACTATTCCAGACGTCGCTCCACCGCCGGTGACCCAAATCCGAGGGAGGATAAGGAAGGCCGAATCGCATCCTCCCCCACAGCCATGATTTCCTCTTCAAATCCGCCACCGTCCATAGTTGTTCTTACATCCGTATCTACCACTGAAGCCCAAGCCCTGTTGCCTTTTTCTCGTGGCCGACGAACAGAGAATTGAAGGAAACCCGTTCGTGCTACCCAACCAGGATTCAACCCGACTTACAAATTTCTTTCTTGTGGTATAACTACTATTTAGCCCTTGAACTTCGTATTCCGTTATCCAAGTCACCAACTTTTTTTTCCTATTTTACAGAAAAGTCACTGACAACAAGTTTTTTTTAATTGCTTTTCTATTTTTTTTGTTCATTTGTTTGTTTGGTCATGGATCACTTTAACTACTAATCTGGCAAACGGATGTAAGTTAGGATGTTTATTTTTCTATTTTGTTCTAACTTTTAAGACAGATAATGCATCTTAAGAGATCATACTTACAAAAAATTAATTCCACATGGGTTTAATGTAACCCTAAGATGAATTTAGGATAATAATTAAAAATAAATTTTAAGATCCATATCCGGCTGATCTGATTGGATCTATGATTTGGATAATTATTTAAAATCTTTAAAAATAATAAGGAAAATAAGTTTAAATAACTTTAATATCCACATCTAGGTGATCTAATAAGATTTATTATTTGGATTAATAATTATCTAAATCTTCAATAAAAAAACAGATCAGGTATTTAGATTCCTTATCCAGGTGGTCTAATAGGATCTTTAGTTTGGAAATATTAAAATTACATAAAGTAAGCAAAATTAAGGACTAAGGTTTAATAGTTTATATCTGGGTGGTTCGACTAGAATTCATTATTTGAAAAATTAATTAAAATATTTAAAAGCAAGCAAAAAAAATTTAAACCATATTAAGGTGCCAATTTTTTGGTGCTATAATAAAGTTATTCTAGTGTAACTGTACTCTCAAACCCCTCTAACTCTCATAGACTGCTTTAAGGTATTCAATCTACTTAGGTGTAAATGGATTGGTGGAGACTCTTAAAAATAAATTGCTACAGAAATTTTTGTTAGGTTTTTATTTAACTATCTTTAAGTGCTTCAAGTTACATATTTTTGTGATTCAAAGACTAAGACTTCAAGTTTTTACAATTAGGTCACTGAAACATTAGAAATCTAAAAGAGCTAACGACAAGTTAACTGAGTTACTGAGTTAAAGGGACAAAGTGATGGCCAGGGGCCTCATCGTTCAGAGTCATGATGACTGGAGGAGAGACTTCTGGGAGGAAGAACGCCTGGTGGATTGAATTGCCCAAAGGAGAGTGCCTGAAAGCTTAGAAACAAAATGTTAGGAGGTCCCCGGAGTGTTTTTCCGGGGGGGGAGCCTCCGACGCCCAAGTCAGTGGTGGCTGAGAGAAAAGCAGAGAAAATAGCACAAAAGGCTGAGGAGTCTCGCCTGGTAATTTTCTCAGAGTGTGGGAGCAGTGTTTTTTCAACCAGCCTCCTGCCAAGTATTAATTCCTGGTATCTATAGGAGTGCCTAGCCCGTTCAGATCGCGACACGTGTTCGGTCAGATGTTCCTGAATTTCTGGGCATAGGAGACAGATAGCTGGTAGCAGGTTGCCTTGAGCCATGTGCTGAGACGGGCCATGATGTGATTCAGATGGCGTCAGCGTGTCAGAGCGCCTTTTGAGGCGGCTTGTGACGTCTGTGAAAGGACGTGTCAGAGGCTTCCTTAAATGCTTCCATAAATGCTCCTGCCGTACTCCCGAGGTCCCTGGGTGAGGTCGTCCTTTGGTACGGACAGAGCCTCTTCGGGAAACAAGCCCTCAGTTCGGGGGTTCCCAGTTTCAGGGAGTTCCGCCTTCGGGGATATCATGTTCGGCTCGCTATGTCTGGTGCCGTTTTTCCGAAGGCGATCTGTTCACAACCTTGGGGGGGCAAGTAGTGTCCTCAGGTTTTCCTGGCGTGCCGGGCTCGGAGCTCTTCGGCTATCTCCCGAGGTGCATGATCACACCTTTTCTCGGGTAGCGCCAGCTTCTTCTGGCCATTCTTGTGGCAGGGAGTTCGGCCAGATAGAGGCGATAGCGTTTGGCTATCACATGCCCCCCTTTGGAAAGCCGAAGTGAAGACTTCAGTTTTGCATCTCTTTCCGAGGTTGTTTATGGGAGTCTCTTTGGAAGCTCAACCTGTTCCGAGGATGCGCCTTTTGCCCGAAGATCATGGGCTCTTCGGCCTTGGCCTGTTCTTTGGTGTCTTCGAGGCGGAGCCTGTGCCGAAGATACACCTCTTGCCCGAAGGTCATGGGCTGTTCGGCCATAGCCTGTCTCTTGGCGTCCTCGAGTTGGCCTGCTCTTTGTTTCTGCAGGTCTGTTTGGCCAAGCGTGTCAGTCTGAGCGGCGCGTCCCAGTTTTCCAGGGATGTCAGAAGACGTGTCCCAGTTTTCAAGGGACGTTTGGAGGACGTGTCCCCCATTTTTGCGCAGCGGTTGACACGTGGCGCTTTGCCATTGGAGGAGAGTCGCGTCGGTTACAGAGGGCGCGCCTTTTCAGGTGCAGAGAGCAGTTACGGCGACGGTTCGCCTCCAAAGGGTACTTATGACGATGTTTCGGTTACCCACCTCTGGCTTATAAATAGCCCATTCCATCATAAGTTCCTTTTGCTTTTTCTTCTACTCTTTTCTCTGCTTTGCCCCTGTTCTTGTACTTTCTTGCTTTCTGTGGCGGAGCTACCTTAATCAGAGCTTTTTTCCAGCCAACTTTCACGACGGCGTCCTCAGATTTTGGCAAATCTTTCGGTGGGTTTTTGTTTTCTAGAGCGTTTTGATCCCTCTGTTCTTTTGAGTTTTTCTCTGGAAACTGTTTTCTTTCGTTTTCAAACTCGTTTTCATGTCGAAAATGCCCATTCCTGAGAGCTGGCAGCCTCTTTTAGCCCATCCTTGTTGCACCACCCCTGCAAAGTTAGAGAGGTGGAAGAAAAAATTCTTTCTTCCCTCTTACGCCATTACTAGGCTGCCTCGTTCTAGCCATTATGCTTTTTCAAACCATAGTAAGGAGGTTACCATTTTCCGAGCCCAGCTGAAGGCCGGTCTTCGGTATCCTCCCCCGAAGATGGTGTGCGAGTTCTGCAAATTTCATGGCATTGCTGTGAACCAGCTTCCCCCGAACTCGTTCTGCTATTTTAACGCCTACCTCTGCATGTGTGGCGTCTTCGGGATAGAACCCCATTTTATAATCTTTATGCAGTACTACAAGCTCTCTGTGGTCCCGAAGGGTGGCTTCTATTTCATGCTACCTCGGGGATCCGGGAGCAAGAAATTCATGTTCACCTTCGCCACTAAGGATAGCTGGCGGGGGTGGCAACAGAAGTTCTTCTTCCTGAAGATGGACGAGGCCTGGTCGTACGTTCTGACCAAATGGGCTCAGGGAACACTGGATGTGGACGTTGTTGATCCGAGGATGCTGCTGACCCCAGAGTTGGCTCCCGTGTTCGCGGATTTCGACGCCCGCATTCGGGCTGTCTCTGACTGGGATCCCGAGGTCGCTCCGCGCGCCCTTTACCCTTTTCCAATCAACTGGAAGTTGATGACCGAAGAGGTCCTTCGGGAACTAAAGGTGGTAAAGGAGCACGAGACTGACCTCGAGATGCCAGCTCCTGCCATCGCCGGGAAGGATTCCTGGTTGGTCAAGCTTCTTAAGGAGGAGATTTCTTTCGAAACGCTTGTCGAAAGTGAGTCATCTTCTACTCCTTTGCTGTTTTTTTCCTCGGACTTACGCTGATGTTTCTCTCCTTTTTCAGAGATGGGCGACGGGACTGCCGCCTATTACAAGTCCCTTTTCTCCGGCCAAGTGGAGAAGGGCGATCAGACAAAGAAGGCGGCTTCCCGAAGGCGGAAGTCTACTGGTGCGGGGCCTTCGAGGAAACGGGCAAAGAGAGCTGCCCAGGTTCCTCTAGAAGAAATTCCCGAGGAGACTGCCGAGGAGCCTGGGTTCAGCTAGAAGAAATTCCGGCGCTGAGGAGCCTGAGATTCCGGCGCCTGCTGCTTCCGAGGTCCCTTCAACCGACGTCCCTCCTCAAAGTCCTACTGCGTCGCAGGCCCTCCTTGATGTAGTGGTAGAAGTACCTTCTGCCGAGGAGCGGCGCAAGCAGAAGGGCAAGGGCATTTCGACCGAGGAGGCCGAGGACTCCGAGGACGATGTTGTCGAGGTCCCGCCAGGTTTGTTTCCAGACAAAGTGTACTTCCTTTGTTTTTTCTGGAATTGCCTTTGTCTCTGACCTGTTTTTCTTTTTCGCCCTGCAGGGGAGTTACTTACCCCGAACTGGGCGGCCGAACACGCGGAGGCGAGGGCCCGTCGCGACGCCAAAGTCCCGCAAGGGAAGATACCAAAGGAGCCTTTCTGGACATTCACGGAGGACATGAACTTGTACTCCGAGGACTGTCCTGAAATGGTGAAGCAGATTTCGAAGGGGGTGCTCACCGAGGCCTCCTTCAAGGCTATAGCGGCGGCCCATCTAGGGGATAACACCCTTGCCGCAAAGATCACCGAGCATGCTGCTCAGGTATATCCTTCACAACTCTTCCCCTTCAATTTTTTCCTAAGTGTTTGGCTCTTACTGACCTTGCGTTTTATCTCCTTTGCAGCTGCTGGGGTACGCCGGCTTTCTCCGAGTTCGGGTAGCCAGGCAGACGGCATTCCGAGCTTCGGCCTCAGAGGCCCTAGAAAAGGCGAAAGCGACGTGCTCGGAATTGACCGCCAAGAACCAGCAGCTGGCAGATGCTGCGAAGGAGGAAGCTGCCACCCTTCGGGAGGAGTTCCGAAAGGAGAAGGAAGTTTTGATGGCGGACTCCTCCCTGAAGATTGCCGACCTCCGCAATCATGTGGCGGGGCTGCGCGCTGCAAACCAAGACCTTCTCCAAGACAAGGCAAAAAAAGAGAGAATATCATAGTCACACTCTTGTCTGAGAAGAAAACCCTTCAAGCCGAGGTCCAGTCTTTGAAGAAGGAGCCGAAGGGGGAGGAGCGGATAAAGGTGCTGGAAGAGGAGGTCGGGGATCTGAAGGACGAGCTTGACGACCTTGAGCTTAAGAAGAACAAGTCTGATCAAATGAACAAGGTCGCGTTTCAGGACGGCTTCTGCCTCGCTCGGCACCAGGTTCTCCAGAGGTTCCCAGGTCTGGACCTCTCTTTTCTAGAGGGTCTAAACATTCCTGGGGGACCTCGGTGGAAATGGTCCAAGGTCGAACATCTGAACCTTCCTCCTTCAATTCCAGCGCCAAAGGTGGTGGAAAAGGGCGGGCAAGCGAGTGGGTCTCGGGACGCCGCGAACCCTTAGGCTATTTTAGGGCCCCTTTTCCTTCCCTTCTATTTTGTACTCCTTCTTCGGGCACTTCTCTCTGTAAAGCAGCTTTGCTCTTAATGAAGATTTTTTGGCTAAGTGTTTCTTCAAGTTTCTTTATTTCCATTGTCCCGAACACGTTCGCTCAAGAGACTTCGGAAAACCTGCGATCAAAGAAACTTTTTTACCTTCCTTTGTCCCGAGTGCGTTTTACTCGAGAGACATTCTGGAAAGTCTGAGAAAATTTGACTAAGTCTTTTTTGCAGGCTTTTGCATTTCCAATTTTTCCCGAACATGATTGCTCAAGGGACTTCGGAAAACCTTCAGTCAAAAATTTTTGTTTTTCCAGTTGTCCCGAGCATGTTTGCTCAAGGGACTTCGGAAAACCTTCCGCGAGATTTTTCACTTCCCATTTTCCCGAGCACGTTCGCTCAAGGGAGCTCAGGAAATTATCTCTGCGCTGGCTACGGCGAGTACTTCTGCGATATTTTTGTTTTCCATCTTTCCCGAGCGTGATGGCTCAAGGGACTTCGGAAAACTTCTAAGGGACTTTATTCCCATCTTTCCCGAGCATGATGGCTCAAGGGACTTCGGGAAACTGCCTCTGCGAGATTTCTCCATCTTTTCCCGAGCATGATGGCTCAAGGGACTCTGGGAGGTTAATCTGCGCTTTATTACGGCGAGCATCTTCGCGGAATTCTGCTTTGCACAATTTTGGATACTTAAGAACTTTCCTTAAGAGCATTCTGTACTTACAATTCCTCCGCTTCATCTTAGGCGTAGAATTTTTTCAAGGCGTCTGAGTGCCAAGTATTTTTCAATTCTACGCCTTCGGCGTCGCCAAGTTTGTACACGCCTTTTCGTACTTCGGCGAGAACCAGATAAGGTCCTTCCCAGTTTGCGCGAAGTACTCCGTGGGACGGCCTTCGGGGTGCAAAGTCAGCCTTTCGGAGAACGAGGTCTCCCTTCTTGATTTCTTTTGGCCTGGCCCGTAAGTTTATAGCCGCGGCCACTCTTTGCTGAAAAGCTTTTCTTCTCAGCTCGGCTATTTCTCTGTGTTCGCCGACGAGGTCGAGCTTGGTTCTGAGGCTGTGGTCGTTTCCACCTTCATCAAATATTTGTACCCGTATTGATGGTCTGACTATCTCGACTGGGATAATGGCCTCTGTCCCGAAGACTAGTGAAAAGGGAGTTTCCCCTGTGGCCCTTCGGGGCGTCGTTCGGTAGCTCCACAATACGCTTTGGAGTTCTCCTGGCCATTTCCCTTTTGCTTCTCCCAGTCTCTTTTTCAGGCCATCTTTTATGGTCCTGTTCGATACTTCCACCTGCCTGTTACTTTGGGGGTGAGCTACTGGGGCGAAGTGCATCTTTATTCCGAGGTTGTGGATAAATTCCTGGAATCCTTTGTCTATGAATTGGGATCCATTATCGGCTACTAGTACCCTTGGTATGCCAAATCTGCATACGATGTTCTTCCATACGAACTTCTACACTTCTTTTGCCGAGATAGTTGCTAGTGGTTCTGCCTCCACCCATTTTGAGAAATAGTCCACTGCTACCACGCAGAATTTCACGCCTCCGGGTGCTGTGGGGAGTGGCCCAGTAAGGTCTATACCCCAGACTGCGAAGGGCCAAGGATAGTCTGCCGGAGTTATCATTTCCGAGGGTGTCCTCTGGATTTTCGCGTGTCTCTGGCAGCTACCACATTTCCGGACGAACTGTCTTGCGTCCTTTCTCAGGGTAGGCCAGAAGTATCCTTGGCGGAGTATCACTGCTGCAAGGGCATCAGTTCCAATGTGTGAACCACACATGCCTTCGTGAACTTCTTCAAGGACCATTTCAGTATCCTCTTCATTCACACATCTTTGCAGCGGGTTCGTATATCCCTACCGGTATAACTCTTCGCCAATCAGGAAGAATCTTCCGGAGCGTCTTCGCAGTCTTGCAGCATCGCCGGGGTCTTCGGGGAGCAAATTCTCTGCGAGGTATCTTTTTATTGGGTCTTTCCACCCTGTTCCCGAGGTCGCTATGCTTAGCACTGAGATGCTCGGATGGTCTAGCACCTCGGTGTATGTTTTCGACTTCGCCAAGCAATCTGCCTCAGTGTTATTCCGCCGGGGTACATTTTCGATCCGTACGGCGTCAAACTCTTGGATGAGCT
Organism: Aquilaria sinensis; assembly: GCA_005392925.1. Lineage (NCBI taxonomy): Eukaryota > Viridiplantae > Streptophyta > Magnoliopsida > Malvales > Thymelaeaceae > Aquilaria > Aquilaria sinensis. Next base: position 88,056 of record SMDT01000432.1, read on the forward strand.
TTGCTACCAGCTCGTGGTATTTTGCCAAGATTGGGTCCTTCGCCCCATAATCTCCTGCCGTCTGCCGAACTACCAGCTGGGAATCGCTGTGAGCCTTTAAGTTTCTCACGCCAATCTTTCTGGCCAAGCGTAATCCCGCTATGAGGGCTTCATACTCAGCTACATTGTTGGTGACGTTGAAGCTGAACTTGATAGCCTTCATTACCTCCAAGCCTTCGGGGCCCCTGATAATTACTCCAGCTCCCTGGTGTTCGGACCCCGAGGCTCCGTCTACGTGCAAGGTCCATTCTGGCTCACCCTCTTTTGGATCTGAATGGCTCTCCTCAGTGGTGGGTATTTCGGCGATAAAATCTGCCAGTGCTTGAGCTTTTATGGCCTTCCGAGGCTCATACGTGATTTCGTGTTCGCCCAGCTCTATGCACCACTTGGAGAGCCTTCCCGAATGATCAACTCTCTTCATGACATCCCGTAGCGGCAGACTACTTCGGACGATGATGGGGTGAGCCTGAAAGTATGGTCGCAGCCTTCTCCCTGCAAGCACCAAGGCATATATAGCTTTTTGAAGCAAAGGGTACCTGACTTCGGCGCCATGCAGGGACTTGCTGACATAGTAGACCGGCCATTGCTTTGGCCCTTCTTCTTTCACGAGGACCGAGCTCACAGCTTTTTCTGTGACGGCGAGGTACAGTACGAGGGGCTCTCCCTCCCGAGGTTGTCGCAGAGTCGGCAGGCTGGCCAGGTAGACTTTGAGTTCTTCCCAGGCCTTTTGGCAATCTTCATCCCAAGGATGATCATTCCTTCTGAGGTCGCCTTCCCTTTTTGCTGCCTTTGTGAGGACTTTGAAGAAAGGTCGGCACCGATCTCCGTACCTGGAAATAAACCTGCTTAGGGAGGTTATTCTTCCGGTGAGTCTCTGTACGTCTTTGACTGTGGCAGGAGTTCGGAACTCAAGTAGAGCCTTAATCTTCTCGGGGTTAGCATCGATGCCTCTTTCGGATACCATGTACCCAAGGAATTTTCCCGAGGTCACCCCGAAGATGCACTTCTCAGGATTAAGGCGGATCCCGAAGGCTCTGAGCTTTTGGAAGGTTTCCTCTAAATCTGCAACGTGGTAGCCAGGCAGCTTGCTCTTGACTATCATATCATCAACATACACCTCCATGTTTCTCCCCATTTGGTCTTTGAAGACCTTGTTCATCAGCCTTTGGTAGGTGGCTCCTGCATTTTTGAGCCCGAAGGGCATCCTGATATAGCAATATGTTCCTCCCTCGGTGATGAAGGCAGTCTTCTCTTCATCTTCGGGGTCCATCCTTATCTGATGGTAGCCACTGAAGGCGTCTAGGAAACTTAGGAGCCCATATTCAGCAGTTGAATCTACCAGTTGATCTATTGGCGGCAGAGGGTATGAGTCTTTCGGGCAAGCATCGTTCAAGTTTCTGAAGTCGATGCACATCCGGAGTTTGCTGCTACCTTCTTTTGTGGCAATGACCACGTTGCTTAACCATTCGGGGTACTTGACCTCCCTGATAACTTCAGCATCTAGGAGACGCTGGACTTCGGTTTCGACAAAGTTGCTTTTGTGGGCTGAGATGCTCCGTTTCTTTTGCCGGACAGGTTTTGCTTCCGGGCTTACTTTGAGGCTATGCTGTATTATGCCAGGGTTTACCCCTGGCATATCTTTCGGCGAGTAGGCAAACAGATCTTTATTTTCCAGCAGAAAGGATACAAGTTTTTCCTTGTCACCTTCGGCCAAGCTCTTCCCTATTCGGGTAGATTGTCCTGGGACAAGATCTACTGCTTCCGTTTCTGCTTTGGCGAGATCTTCTTCTTTGCCTTTTTCTGGCGCCTTTGCCTCCATTGTTTGCGCGAGGTTGCTTGCCGGAGCTTTTCGTGCTTTCACAAACACCTTTCTTACCTCGGCTTGGTCTATGAAGACCTCTGCATCTCCATCCTTGGTGGCGAATGTGACAGTCAAGTACTTCACATCAGGGCGAATGTGCAGGTTCCCCATTGTCAGCCTTCCAAGGATGGCGTTGTACGAGGACGGGACGTCCATGACGATGAATCTCGCCATTGTGGAGGCGTACAACTCAGCTGCTCCGTCTACCGAAGTCCCTTTCATCATCAGCGGGAGGTCGATCCATCCGAGGACGGGGAGTTCGGATGGTCCAAGCCCAAAAGTGGGCGAGGTGACAGGCTTCAGTTCGCTGCTGGAGATGCCCAAGCCCGGCAGCAGGTGCGAGAATAGGACGTCAGCTTTTGACCCATCATCAAGCAATACTCTTTTGACGTCCCAGTTCCCTATTCTCGCCATGATCAGCAGCGGATCGTCGTGGGGGAAGACGACGGTGGAGCCATCTTTGCGAGCCAGCTTCTTTGACGGACTTTGATACTCCATGACTGCAATTTCTCTGGCTTTCCGCTTTCTTTCCGAGGATGGGAGCCCCGTGGTGATGGTTTGGATAACCCCTGCTGGAGGTGGAGGGCGCCTTTTTGGACTTCTATTTCTCCGCCTGTCGGAGTCATAGTCCTCATCTTCGGCCCTTTATTCCTCCATTTTTCTGCCTTTCGGCGATGGCATCCTCAAGTATTTCCGAAGTTGGCCCTGTTTTATCAGCGACCCTATGTACTTCTTCAGCTGGAAGCACTCTTCGGTGTCATGACCGTGGTCGCGATGAAACTGGCAGAACTTCTTGGCATTCTTTTTGTTATCGGCGGTCATGGCCCTTGGCCGCCGAATCTGCATCCCTTGCCTTTCCAGCGCCATGAGAATGTTGGTCCGTGTGGTGCTCAATGGTGTAAAACTTTGAGGTTTCCTTCCTCGCATCGTCCGAGGTCATCCTGCGTGTTCGGTCGGATGCCGAGCTTGTTGACTGGACTCTTCGGCACGGTGGTGATCAGACTTCGGCCCAGCCATTTTTAGTTCTTCGGCGGTCATGTGCTGTTCTGCTCTTCGGTAAAATTCTCCGAGGGTCTCCAGGGGGTCCTTTGAGAACTCGTAGAACAGCTGTGAGTCTCACCGAAGGCCTCGTGTCATGGCAAGAATGCGGATTTCGGGCCTGAAGTCTGGGACGCTCAGAGCTTCCCTGTTGAATCTTTCGACATAGTCTCGGATGGTTTCTCCGTTTCTCTGTTCTATGTCGAACATCTGCACAGGCATCTTCGCCGTAGGTCGGCTCCCAATGAACTACTGGGTGAAGGCTGTGGACAACTCCTGGAACTCAGTGATGGTCCCTGGAGGCAAGGAATTGTACCACGCCGTGGCTGGCCCTGTGAGGGTGACTTCGAAGCATTTGCACATGGTAGCGTCGTCAGCACCGTGCATTATCATGCTGCGTCTGTACTTCGTCAGATGGGCCTGTGGATCAGTACGGCCACCATAAATCTCCAACCGAGGTACTCTGAAGTCACCTGGCATGGCTGCCTCAACAACGGCCTGAATGAATGGGGAGTCATCTTCGCAGCATGTTCCAGAAAGTCTGGCCCAAACGGGTTTTCTGGCCACTTGTTTCTCCACTCTGTCCAGCCGTGCTAGTATCCTCTCCATAAGCACTGTGGCGCTAGGGCCTTCTTCAGGGAATGGAGATCGTCGGCGCCTCTTCGGGGAGCGAGTTCGGCGCTGAGGGGACAAGGACCTCGCCTCAGGCGACGAACTGCTTCGCTGTGAGACTCTCGGTCGCTTGGACCCGGTTTGTCCCACAGGCCGTTTCCCGAGGGCTATATCTTCTGTGGATGATTCTTCGCGAGGGTCTCCACTCCCCGAACTGCGATGTGTAGACTTGGGGCTTCTCTCCCGAGGGCGTGTTGGTGAGGGGGGTCTCTGAGCCCGTGCTTGCTGTGGCCACCTTCGGTCGATCTGCTGGGTCACTTCGGCAACGACCGAACGCTGAAAGTCCCTCAAGAAGCTCATGGTGACTACCAGAGGGCGGTCTTCCTCAGGCGCAGAAGTCCCTGGGAGTGTTTGCTCAGCAGCCGGTTGTGTCTCAGGCGTGGACGGGGACCTTGGGAGTCCCTTGTCCTTAGAACGCCGAGTCTCAACGACGGCGATCTCAGAGCGGGTTCCCACAGACGGCGCCAAATGATGGCCAGGGGCCTCATCGTTTATAGTCATGATGACTGGTGGAGAGACTTCTGGGAGGAAGAACGCCTGGTGGATGGATCGCCCAAGGGAGTGTGCCTGAAAGCTCAGAAACAAAGGGTTAGGAGGCCCCCGGAGTGTTTTTCCGGGGGGGGAGCCTCCGACGCCCAAGTCAGTGGTTGGCTGAGAGAAAGGCAGAGGAAATAGCACAAAGGGCTGAGGAGTCTTGCCTGGTAATTTTCTCAGAGTGTGGGAGCAGTGTTTTGCCAACCAGCCTCCTGCCAAGTATTTAATTCCTGGTATTTATAGGAGCGCCTAGCCCGTTCAGATCGCGACACGTGTTCGGTCGGATGTTCCTGAATTTCTGGGCGTAGGAGACAGATAGCTGGTAGCAGGTTGCCTTGAGCCATGTGCTGAGACGGGCCATGATGTGATTTTGATGGCGTCAGCGTGGCAGTGCGCCTTTTGAGGCGGATTGTGGCGTCTGTGAATGGATGTGTCAGAGGCTTCCTTAAATGCTTCCATAAATGCTCCTGCCGTACTCCCGAGGTCCCTGGGTGAGGTCGTCCTTTGGTACGGACAGAGCCTCTTCGGGAAACAAGCCCTCAGTTCGGGGGTTCCCAGTTTCAGGGAGTTCCGCCTTCGGGGATATCATGTTCGGCTCGCTATGTCTGGTGCCGCTTTTCCGAAGGTGATCTGTTCACAACCTTGGGGGGCCGAGTAGTGTCCTCGGGTTTTCTTGGCGTGCCGGGCTCGGAGCTCTTCGGCTATCTCCCGAGGTGCATGATCACACCTTTTCTCGGGTAGCGCCAGTTCTTCTGGCCATTCTTGTGGCAGGGAGTTCGGCCAGATCGAGGCGATAGCGTTTGGCTATCACAAAGTGTCTTATTTTTCATAGTTTGAGGGACCAAAATGATTGAGTCATAATTTAGAGACTAATAAGCATGAGTCAATATGGTTTAAGGGGCCAAAAATAATTTAGGCCAAATATGATTAACTAGTAACTGGAAATTAGGATACTTGACATAACATTTAGGTCATATGTAGAAAATAGAATTTCTTTTCATTTTATATTTTTATTTTTCATTTTCTATGTTTGTTTCTCTAAAATATTTTTTGAAAAAGTATTTTTAGTTATTTTAAACTAAATTAAAATTTTTTTTACATATATCCTAAATTTTAAAAGTTTAGCTTCCTTAATTGAAAGTTCAAGGAAAATATATGCACCTCAATGAGATTTGTCCTAAACTTATTAACTTCAAAAGAAAAATGAAAAGCTACAAAAATGGTCCCTTATGTTGTATCTCAAATCTTATACACCCTAAACTTTTAGGTCTAACATAAGGGCCACCATGTCCAAAAGCTTGCGGACCACTGTGACTCTCCCTTCGGCATAAACATCAACCTAGACTAATCCCTTGTACATCATGAATGGCTATTTGATTCTAAGTTCATTCAATAAGCGATTTATGCATCTCCTAAAAGGGGAAAGCCAAATATGGATGGTATTATTTCTTCCCATCATTGGCCAGCAATGTATTAATGATATCCTGGTGGATCTTGATCCATCTTTTGTTGCCTGTAGTGACACGTAGTATAAAATGAGAACAAAACAAATGTAATGACTGATTAGCTCTAGACTAGCATCCTACATGAAGCAGACATTTGAGGAATTCTAATTTGATGAATCTAGTCAAGCGACAACAACAAAGGAAAGTTTAGTTGAGTAGGAACTAGAAGGCTAGAAGTTGGTTGGGTGGGTAGATGGTCGAATGTAAAAGTAGATAGAAGTCACAAGAGATAGATTAATGGATTTGGAAAATTTAGAAAATAAAAAAATAATACTTTCCAATTCTCCAAAAAAATGGAAAATTGTTTGCTTGGAGAATAGAAAAAGGAAATGTACATACAAAACACATTTTCTTTTCATTTTTCATTTTCCATCAAAGTTTTCTATAAAATTCAAAAATTCTTTAGAACTAAATAGGGCCTTAGGATTTAAAACGAGGGAAGAGAAGGGAAGGAGGTTTGTTTTGATGTAAGTAAGAGGGAGAGGAGCGATAATTGCTATTACTTCTTTCTTTGAATTAAAAAAATGAAAGTGGGGAGAGAATTTATAACCTTTTACTTTCCTCAATAGTAGACGTTTCCACCCCTCCAAAATGGGTGAAATATAAGGTCCTTTATGTTCTCTTTCCCTTCCTCCTCTTGCCTCCCCTCATTTACTAATTAAGCCTAAACAAATCTTCCATTGAAGGCTTGGGGAAACAACATTATTAGTCTTAAAATATTTTCATGTTTTCTAAGTTAGTACTTAAACTCATTGAGTTGCCAAACAAATGCTAAAATATTAAAATCATGACTATAAACACAATTAGTCCTAACACTCTTCCTTCTAACAGCAGTGTTGACATGAAATTTAATGTCATAATGTCCAGTGACTAATTTCACAATTTTCAAACTTCTATTACTTTGCATTTTTTTAAAAAAAAAATTAGGAAAATTTACTTTTTAAAAGATTAGGAACCATATTTTGATTTCTTAAAAGTTTGAGAATGAAGCAATTTATAGCTTTACACACACACTTCCAATAAAACAACCGATCTTTTACTTTCAATAAAAGAAATAGTGGCTAGATTGCACAGTAGCAGGAAAAGGGGATTGAGTAGCATCATGATCCAAAAGTTCACTAGAGTATTGAATGGTTGACCTTTTTTCATTCCTCTACCTTGTATATGCCAATGGCTGTAAGTTTGGTGAGTTTGGTTAGTATACAAGTTGAGAGATTGGAAGAAAGTGGCAAAGAAAGCAAAACCATTTGTTTTGATCTAATCAGGTCTAAGAGGTTTGGTGTTAAGTGTGTTTATATGGGCATAACAATTCTTTTGCATTAAAGAGCTTGTGGTGGGCCTAATTGCTCAAATTGAGAAGTATATTGAGTAACTAAATTGAAGTTAAAGAATGGAGAAGACTGACTTGAGCCATGCAAAGAAGAGGGAGGCTTAAGTGGAGGTTTAGGCGAAGAATATTGCCACATGGCTTCACTGGATGTAGCATGAAGTCACCAAGGTTCAAGGCTATTGACCTGAATCCAATCAGCTTTTGATTGAGAATGAGCTTAGGTGGTGAGTTTTGGTGGTGGTTTGAGTGGTTGAAAGGGGGAAAAGGCAAATTCAAGTGAGAATTTGAGCAGCATAGTTTACTTCGATCACAAGGCATCAAATTAGTGAAGGAATCAAGCTTGCCTATGCAACGAAAAGGTGTTTCTCTGGTAAGGGTTTGAACATGGTTCTTCCTTTGAATTCAAATATGATTCTGGTAGTTCATGTGTGAAAAAAAAGCCTTAGTGGATGGTCAATGAGCCAAATGACTTTAGGAGGTTGTTAGGGGCTAGGGTGCTTTTGGGCAATATGTTTCTTCTAGCTAGACTATGGTAGAAGGCAAGCATTAGGGCTATATCCTAGGTAGGCCAACTCAGTATAGGGTCTAGAGCTCTATGTTCTAGGCTTACATAATTAAATTGAAGATAATGAAAATTAGCCATAGGGAATGCTTGCTGGGCCCTGGGGCTGATAAGTTGGCGTTAGTGGTGTGTGTGTTTTGTGTGCTTCTGTGTTTTGGATGTATGTACTGACCTTTTATGTTATTCATGGATATATTGTTGATTATGTGTTTGTCTGGAGTTGTTTTCTAGCTTTGGATGTAGGATTTTCTTGGATGAGGCCTTGAGCTTATGAGTCCTTATGCACTTATGTATTGTTTAGGCACTTAGTGTTGGCTTGTTTCTTATTGAGTGTATAGCACTCATTCCCTGTTTCTATGAGTTTTAGGGAAAGGTCTTGTCATCTGACTTATCTTTGAGAGTTGTTGGTGTGTATGTTTTGGTGTTTCAAGTATAGTTCTAGACTTAACCATAAATTTAATAACCAATGTGCCAATGTGTTAGTGATCAAGCATGTTTGAAATGCTTGTAGGCACTTACTGTTGATGGTCCTGGGAACTAGCTGTCTTAAGAGTCTATTTTGATGTCTAGGAGATGTTCTATAAAGGTTTTGTTTAGCATGTGCAAGTGTATGTAAAATGATGCTATAGTGTCTTGGATTGGTGCGTAGGTGGCCCGAGAGTAGGCCTACCAGGACATGTATTTGTATATGCTTAAACACAGATTTGCATGTACTTTGAGTTTGGCTATGAATGTTATGGTTCTCATAGTGAAAAGCTAATTCAAAACCTCATTTCAAGTTCACATAGCAAGAATAGGTACATTGGGCAAATTCTACTAAGTTTCGAGAAATTTAAGGCACCAAATAAGGTTCAGGGGTAAAATGGTAATTTTACATCTCGAAGAGTCAGGCTGAGTCCCGAGAGTTAAAAATGAGTTTTAAATCCTAACTTCTACTTTTAACTTAAGTTTAGTTCACATAAATAAGATTTGACCAAGTTTGATTAAAGTTACCTAAATGAGGGGACTTATTTGTAACTTTTTAAATAGTTTGGTGGCTTGGGTTTCAAAAGAGTTTATAAGTTAGTAAAGGTGAGGGATGGCTGCAATTTGCTTCCTAAACCAAAGCTCATCATTCTCTCTACCAATTATTCATCAATTCAAGCTCAAAACCAAGAGATTTTCATGAAAATAGAAGCCACTAAGGCTGTTTATGCCAAAGGGAGCTTGTTCAAAGTAGAATTTCAATTTTTTGGAGCTTGGAACTGTGTTTTCCACATCCACTATTTTGGATGCGGGTAACTTGTGATTTCTTGGCAATTTCTTGTTTGGGAAGTGATTAGATGCTTGGGTTTTAGTTAAAAGTTAGTAGTTTTGTGTCTTATGCCTTTGTTTGCTTGGAACTTAGGTAGATTTTGAGGAACTTGGTTTTTGGTTGAAGAATGGATTGATTCTTGCTTGTGGATTGAAACTAAGGTAAGGGAGTTATGTTTTTAAGCTTCATTAATGCTATTGGATAGAGTTTGCTTGATGAAATCAAGTAGGTTTGGCAATAACATTATTGGTGGTCTGGTTTGATCATGGTGGACTAGTGTGTTTGGCTTGACTGGAATGATGTTATAATGCATCATAGGAAAGCTTGTGATAGTTAGTTGTGGTCTTAGCAACGTGTACTAAATGTATGTGAAGTTTGAAGGCTATCCATGCATGTTTGATATGTTTGGAAAGTGTCCAAAGTTCATAGCAGCAAAATTGGAAATTTTCTGGGCATTTTGTAGGATTGGTGACATGTCGCCAATCCATACTAGTTCCCATGATGTGTCATCAATACCTAAAAACAGGTAGCACGTCGACAACTATGGAGACGAGTCGCCATGACAGCATTGACACCCAGTTCTGTTTTTGGCATAACTTTTCACTTGGGTGTTCGATTGAGGTGATCTAGATTCCACGTGAAGCTAAGAGGGAGTACTATCACCACCATGCCTTCATTACACCTAGAATGGCCCAGGTTTAAAGGTATTTTAGTTCAAAGTGAAGGCATGTTTGGCCATAGTAGAGCACCATTAGTTAGGTGCAAGGTTTAGTGCCATCGAAAGCCTAGTTGGGCCTTTGTATTTAAGGCTCAGTTGCAAGAACCTTAGTGCACCTAGGTGGGTTCTAAATAACCTAGAAAATGAGTCCATCCATGATCATTGCCACTCCATTAGTGTGAACCAAGTAATGGTGGATAAGGGAGCACTATGGATGAAGGATTAGTGTACTTGTTGCCTAGCCAAGCTTTGCCTTGAGGTATAAGGGAAAGCATAATGCATCCTTGGTAGGTTTAATGGGTAGAGGCTTAGTACACAAGTGACCTAGTTAAGTCTAAGGACCTGAGGCACTACGTGGAGGCCTAGTACACCTAGTGGATTTCTTACAGTGCAAGCAAGGAGCATCCACCATGTTTACCTGCATAACACCAGGGGAAGGCTATGTACTTGGTTAGTAAACTAAGGCTTACTAGAAGAGAGTGAGTGGCCAGAATTCGCTAGGCACGGAGTGACGCCCCATGTAGAGGACTAGGATGAGGAGGGGTTCCAAGGGACCTAGGTATATGTGCATATATTAGATCCTCAGGCTACAAGCGCGCAACAAGTTTCATATGCTTGTATATGTCAAGTCCTTAAGATTTTTCTTGTAGGTTAAAGACCTCTTACTAAGAATCTTTGATTCTTACTCCCTTACTTTTTGTTGTGCAGTTTTGGGCATAATTGAGCCAGCGACCGTTAAGGGTTGTTGAGCTAGGCTTGTGAGTAGGTATTTGGTTTATTTGAATCTTTATGATTCTAGTTTGTGGGTTGCTTATTGGTTAAGTTATTGTACTAACTACAATTGTCTTCTAAGCCTACAGAGGCTAGTGAAGCACAAGGGAGGGCTTGCGAAGTGTGCCATTGAGATTTTGCTTTAAGGTGGAAGCCTGGTTCTGGATGTCAGTATAGTCATTCAGTGTATAGTTCTCATCTACTAGTTTGCCACCAATGGTCATGTTTGAGTAGTTTACTCTAAAGTCACTCTTGGGTGCGAGCATAGTCTACTCTTGTTTGGATGGTTGCACATTAATGTCACTTAATTGCTTTGAATGCTTTGACTGTTTTGATATTTGTTTCTATCAAAATATGCTATGGCAATGTTTTAAGTACCATTTTTTTATTTTATTGATTAAGTCAAAGCATAAACTTATGCATGATTGCATAGTAGGATTAAATAACTAGAAGCATAAAGGTTTTAACTAGTGCACATGTAATCAATTAGCCAATTGTAAATTGTGTGGGACAAGTTCCTATAGGCTTTCTAGGCAAACCCACAAGGAGTCATGTCAATTTTTGGTTTCAGAGCTCGATCATGGTCATTGGAGGCTAGTTACTGAGATCTAGTAGCTTGTCCTTGTGCTAAGGTAGTTAGTACTAACCAACATCTGTGAGTTGTCATCTAGCTTTGGCTATAGGTTGCGATGGTGAAACTAGGTCAGGTTTGCTTTCAGATTCTAAGGTCTAGGAATGGATCCTAGTAGTCTAGTGTGGCATTGTTGGGGCAATTGGTTTATCTTGCTCGAAGGTAGGCAGCACCTTAGTGCAAGTAGTCAGGATGTGAAAAGGAAGTTGTTTTGGACCTCGTTCATGAGGTAGGCTATATAGAAGGATATCAATTCTCCCAAGGTGGGGGGTACAACCTGGCCAGGTGGATTACTCCAGAGGTTCCAGAATTTGAACCCACTAATTTGAATGGGTTAGGCTACACTGAAGAGACATGAGGATGCACTGACTTAACTGGTAAGCACTTGGTCATGTGGGCTACAAAGCAATAAAGGGTAGCACTCTCGTACTTTTCCATCGAGAGTATGAGCTTGAGGATAAGTTCCCCATGGACTTAAGCCAATATATAAGGGTGCTTGACAGTCTTCGAGGTGGGCACTGGTAAGTGGGCAGGATGTAGTAGCTCTCAGAAGAGAGTTGAATGATTTGAAGACATGTGACTTCAAGGTGGAGGTTGGCTCATCCAACCTAGCAGGAGCAAGGATAACATGCCTATAGTGCAAAATTTGACTTGAGACTAAGGAATAAGAGTGGATTATGAGGTGAAGGGCAAGGCCTAGAGGTGTAAAGAGTGTATCACTCTTAGCTTACACTTAAGAAGTGTTGCCAGTGGTCCGAGTGGTCATTGGACTAGTTTCGTATTTGGGCTCGGTTAAGTTAAGACCAGCCTAGGAAGTTTATCCCAAAAAATTATTTCCATAAGAAGTCGATCTAGTGCACCAAAGCAGTAGTTTAAGTTTTGCTCGGTCAATCAAGTGGTCAAGTAGGCAACCACTAGCTAGATGTGAAAGGTAGCAATCGTGAACTTGCGGGCGATGCATAGCAAGTGTAAGGTAAGTTTTTAACCTTTCACTAGTAGTCTAGTTACTTTGTTAGAGTTCTGGCATCAGTTTATTGGCATAGTTTTGTTTTGCATGTTGAGTAGTAGTTTTGAGCAGGGTTAAGGGCTAACCCAAGTGCATTAAGACCTACGGATGCACCAAGTATTGGGTTAATACTCAACACCCTAGGACCCACTTGCTAGTGCTTGAAACCACATAGGTGGAGGCTTAAATGCCTTAGATTGGAAAATGTTCTAGAGTTCCATAGGTTATCTTTTTGCATGAGTTTGTTTAGTGGCCTAGTTGTTAGCTAATGACTGGCTAGTTGAACGAATGAGTTCCTTAGAGTCATCAACCAAAGGAGTAGTGGAACCAAAGACACTATGGTGATCGCTTGATGTTTATATTAGTGCCAGTAAGCTAGTGGAACATTGAAGTATCAATTTGGGATGACCAAGTGATGACGGAAAGGGGATACTTTGTCTTAACCTTATGGGGTAGTGTCCGAGGAGTGTCTAAGAGAAAGAAAGAGTTCACTATGTCTAGTCAAGAGGTGACTCTCAAGTAGCCACAAGGTGAAGTAATATCCCACCTAATGGAGTGTTATACTAAATAATCAAAGTGCCAAGTATAGTATAGGTACAGGTGTGCTCATGCATCTATTTTGTGGCTCCAATAGTTGTCATGACTACTAGAGTAGACAGAAGTTAACGATTTGAAGCCTAGTTGATGAGGTTATTGGCTAAGCTAGTTAAAGCCCACAGTTATAACATTTTATGTGACCCTAGTGCCTTAAGGAAGGGCTCATGATCTGCGAGATTGGTTAAGGGCTAGTGGGTATGCTAAGCAAATTTATCGTTTTGACACATGGATGACATAGTGTAGTCATGGTATGGCAGCTGAATATTGAGGGTGGAGATGGTTCTTTGTAACCATAGTTAAGTGATCAAGGAGTTGAGTAAGAATGGAAAGCATGTTGAAGCCTAATGAATGGGTTGAGGTGCCTAATCAACTACCAACCCAATGACACACCCGAGGAGCTAATCCGGCGTGTGTAGGGTATTGTGCTTAGAGTATAGGAAAGTAAAGAGACTGGGTGTGTAGGCTTCAGGAACCTAGAATACTCCAAGTGGAGCAGCTGAAGCGCCAAGACCTTTGACTTGATTAGGCTCTCGATAGCTAAATCATCGAGTATTAGGTGGCCTAAGCCATGGTACATGGATAAGGCCCAAAGGCTACTAGCTGCTTGGAGGTCTCAGCACTCATGCCAGAGAGATTTTCTCTTGTCGGCATGCGGGTGTAAAAGGCTCCAGAGTAACGAAAGCAGTAGATTGATGATGCTCAAGTAGTGTATGGGTATCCTGCCCAGTGCACCGGTATACCTGATGCATAGGGGCCATCCAAGGGGAGCATTTGAAGAATCGTACTTTAAGGTGGGCCAGGACTTGTAACTCTCGGTAGTTCACTCATTCGAAAGAGCCCTAGAATATAGTGGAGCTTGGAGCATAGTATGTCTTAAGGGTGCTAGTGGAATATGTGCCAAGGGTATAGAGCATTAGTGGCACACTTAGTTTAGTGTTGGTTAAGAGTTGTCAGGTGCCAAACCTAGAGTAAGGAACTAATTGTGTAAGAGTTTATGGACACATTTCATACTTGTTAAGCTAGCTTACACTAAAGGATTTGGTATCTGGCATTGGGTGTTGAACCTATGGTGGAACTTTTTCTAGTGTGAATGTTAACGGACAAGTTTAACTTGTTAAGTTAGCTTACACTAGTGGGTTCTAGCACAGAGGAGTGAGTAAAGGAGGTTTATTGGTATTGAACTTTCAATAAGATCCTATCAGTGTAAGGGTAGTGGACAAGCTTCTAAGAACTTGTTAAGCTATCTTACACTAGAGAATTCAGGATAAAGTTTAGTGTGGAGAATTCATAATTGCTAGAGTTATCAAGGTAGCTTGAAGTTATCTATTGTCCATTAGCAGTACTGTGTACAAAAGGTATGGAGAAGCTATGCCATAGTCTTTAAGAGCAACATTGTATTAATGTGTTTTAGATTAAGTAAGGTCAGACTAAGGTGGAAAGGATAATGAACAACAATCAAACCATGGTTGGGAGTGAGCACAAAGGATTGCATTAGCCATAGTACCTATATGAGATAGGGCCTGACTCAAGTGCCTGAAGGGCATTAGCTGAATGGGTCAGCTAGTTCGGTGCTAAGTTGGCTGTTGTGACAGACAACCATTGGTAAATTTGGTTGGGATGCGTTGGCATTGTATCCTAGTATAGTGCTTAAGGTAAGGAGATTGAATTTGGAGGATCAAATTCTCCAAGGTGGGGAAAGCTAATTTAGAACCTTATTTCAAGCTCACATAGCAAGAATAGGTACGTTGGCCAAAGTTTACTAAGTTCCGAGAAATTTAAGGCACCAAATGAGGTTCAGAGGCAAAATGGTAATTTAGAACCTTATTTCAAGGTTCTAAGTGAGAGGCAAAATGAGCTTGAATTGAATTTGGAGGATCAAATTCTCCAAGGTGGGGAAAGCTAATTTAGAACCTTATTTCAAGCTCACATAGCAAGAATAGGTACGTTGGCCAAAGTTTACTAAGTTCCGAGAAATTTAAGGCACCAAATGAGGTTCAGAGGCAAAATGGTAATTTTACATCCCAAAGAGTCGGGTTGAGTCCCGAGAGTTAAAAATGAGTTTTAAATCCTAACTTATACTTTTAACTTAAGTTGTTTTCAAATAAACAAGATTTCACCAAGTTTGATTAAAATTACCTAAAAGAGGGGACTTATTTGTAACTTTTTAAAGAGTTTGGTGGCTTGGGTTTTAAAAGGGTTTATAAGTTGGTAAAGGTGAGGGATGGCTGCCATTTGATTCCTAAATCCAAGCTCATCCTTCTCTTTACATCAATTCAAGCTCAAAACTAAGAGATTTTCATGAAAATGGAAGCCACCAAGAGTGTTTATGCCAAAGGGAGGTTGTTTCAAGTAAAATTTCAAGTTTTTGGAGCTTGGAATCGTGTTTTCCACATCCCCTATTTTTTATGCGAGTAAATTGTGATTTCTTGGCTATTTCTTGTTTGGGAAGTGATTAGATGCTTGGGTTTTAGTTAGAAATTAGCAGTTTTGTGTTTTATGCCTTTGTTTGCTTGGAACTTAGGTAGACTTTGAAGAACTTGGTTTTTGGTTGAAGAGTGTATTGATTCTTGTTTGCGGATTGAAACTAGGGTAAGGGAGTTATGTTTTTAAGCTTCATTAATACTATTGGATAGAGTTTGCTTGATGAAATCAAGTAGTTTTGGCAATAGCATTAGTTAGTGGTCGAGTTTGATCATGGTGGACTAGTATGTTTGGCTTGATTGGAATGATATTATAATGCATCATAGGAAGGCTTGTGATGGTTAGTTGTGGTCTTTGCAACGTATACTACATGTATGTGAAGTTTGAAGGCTATCCATGCATGTTTGATATGTTTGGAAAGTGTTCAAAGTCCATAACAGCAAAATTTGAAAATTTTTGGGCGTTTCGCAAGATTAGCGATGCGACTAGTTCCCATGATGCGTTGCTAATACCTCAAAAATAGGCAGCACATTGACAATTGTGGTGACACGTCACCGTGACAGCATTGACAGCCAGTTCTATTTTCGGCATAACTTTTCACTTGAGTGTCCGATTGAGGCAATTTTAGATTCCACGCGAAGCTAAGTGAGAGTACTATCACCTCGATGCCTTAACTACACCTAGAATGGCCTTGGTTTAAAGGTATTTTAGTTCAAAGTGAAGGCATGTTTGGCCATAATAGAGCACCATTAGTTGGGTGCAAAGTTTATTGCCATCGAAAGCCTAGTTGGGCCTTTGTATTTAAGGTTGAATTTCAGGAACCTTAGTGCACCTAGGTGGGTTCAACTATGAGTCCATCCATGATTATTGCCACTCCACTAGTGTGAACCAAGTAATGGTAGATAGGGGAGCACCATGGATGAAGGCTTAGTGCACTTGTTGCCTAGCGAAGCTTTACCTTGAGGTACAGATGAAAGCCTAATGCATCCTTGGTAGGTTTAATGGGTGGAGGCTTAGTGCACAAGTGACCTAGTCAAGTCTAAGGACTTGAGGCACTATGTGGAGGCCTAGTATACCTAGTGGATTTCTTATAGTGCAAGCAAGTTGCATCCACCATGTTCACCTGCACAACAACCAAAGGAAGGCTACATACTGTGTCAGTTTTGGGCATTGTTGAGCCAGCGACCGTTAATGGTTGTTAAGTTAGGCTTATGAGCAAGTATTTGGTTTATTTGAATCTTTATGATTCTAGTTTTTGGGTTGCTTGTTGGTTAAGTTATTGTACTAACTATAGTTGTCTTTTTAGCCTACAGAGGCTAGTGAAGCACAAGGGAAGGCTTGCGAAGTGTGCCACTGGGAGTTTGCTCTAAGGTGGAAGCCTGGTTTTGGATGTCAGTACAGTCATTCAGTGTATAGTTCTCATAAACTAGTTTGCATCTAATGGTCATGTTTGAGTAGTTTACTCTAAAGTGGCTCTTGGGTGCAAGCATAGTCTACTCTTGTTTGGATTATTGCACACAATTAATTATTTATAGTTAATTCCACTTAATTGCTTTGAATGCTTTGGCAGTTTTGATATTTGTTTCTATCAAATTATGCTATGGAAATGTTTCAAGTACCGTTTATTTATTTTATTGATTAAGTCAAAGCATAAATTCATGCATGATTACATAATAGGGTTAAATAACTAGAAGCATAAAAGTTTTAACTAGTGCACATGTAATCAATTAGCCAATTGTGACTAGGGTGGACAAGTTCCTATAGGCTTCCTAGGCAGGCCCACGAGGGGTTGTTTCAATGAAACTATGGTTGCTTGTTTTTTTGCCTCAAAGAAGCACACGAAACTAGCTTAAATAAAATTTTGTGCACAAATCAGACTACTTTAAGATGCCAATATGAGTTTTGTTGTTTCTTGTTCAAAATTGAGAAATTAAGGAAATTTGGCTAGGTGTCCTGGCTTATGCATGCTCTAAGTCACCTGATAGAATTAATTAAAACTTCAAAAGCTATAAAACCTCATAAAGTGCATAGGGAGGGGGTGGTTTAGGGCATGATAGAGTTGGTATCAGAGCTTTGGTTTAGTAGGATATAAGATTAAGTGATTGATTTAGTTGTTCCTACTAGAGTCTTTGAGACTTGGATTGAACATTAGTTACTATTATGTTCTTGTTTTAGGATGATGACAAGAGGCAAGGAAAAAGAGGCTAAAAAGCAAGAAAGGGATAAGGCTGATTCCTATACAAGGGTTGATCAACAGCCTGGAAATGACGTAGTGGAAGAAAATAAGGCCACAAAGCTTGGAAATAGGGCTAATGTGTCTGGACGAAGTAGAGATGGGCAGCATAGAATAGAGCAAATGTTAAAGTGTGCGTAAGCTGCCATTGCACAGCTTGTAGTTTGTATTCAGACCCTCACTAAGTGTGACAACTTTCCTAGTCAATGCCTTGTTTTGACTTGGTAAATATGTTTAATTAAAGTGTTTTTATTTAAATGCCTCAAATTAGTTTCCTATTAAGCAAGAAATACAAGTTAAGTAAGATTGGATTAAGTTTCTAAGTATAAAATGGCACCAAAGGCAAAAAGGAAAAAATGGTAATTTTGACCTAAGTGAGTGGCATGGTTGTAATTTCATTGAAATTAAGGCCATGTAAGTATTTTTGACCAAATTAGTTAAGCTTATAAGTTACTTTAACCATTGAAACAAAAAATGAAAGCAATTTCTCCCTTTTGGCACTAAGGACAACCAACTGGTGAAGGAAGAAAAAAGTAAATAAATAATTTGGCATGTGAAAGGAAATTTTGTCAAAGTTTTAGTGGGAGTAGGTGATGGCCTTTTAGAGCAAAAAAAATAACCATTCATCATCTCTTTCCCTAAGCCATTTTCGTTCTTCTCATTCCTCCATTGCTAATCTTCATCATTTCTTCAGAATCCCATAAAATTCATGCAAAATTGAATGTCCTAAAGAATATATATCAAGGTCCTAGCTTATTTTTTGTGGTTTGGGTGCATTTGCTTTTTCTCTTGCAAGTTTTGGCTTCAAACACTAAGGTGAGTTTTTCCATGAGTTTAACTTGGTTCTAAGCTTGAAATATGGTTAGTGATGGTCTTAATTTAGTGCTTGTGATGCCCATTTTGCTTGGATTTAGGCTTGGAACTTAAGGGAAGCATATTAAGCTCAAGTGGGCTTTATGTGACTTGTTTGCTTTAATGTTACTTTGGTTTGAATTTGAGGTAAGGGGTTAAGTTAAATCATGTTAAATTGATGCATTTATTAAATAATTTAAATATTGGAAGTGAGATTTGAGCTAAGTTGTGGAGGGATTGCAAGAAAATTAGATTAGGAGGCACATTGGGGCATAAAAAGCCTTTGAGGGATGAAGCATCAGGTGTGATGCTATCGCACCTCATTTGGTGGTGCAACAGCATCATTTCTAGTAGTTGGAGAAAAAGTGAGATGTAATAGCATCAACAAAGAGGTGCAACAGCATCATTTCCAGCAGTTAAAGAAAACGTAAGATGCAATAACATCAATAAATGGGTGCGAGAGCATCATTTCCAGCAACTGGGGAAAAAGTGAGATGCGATAGCATCAAATATGGGTGTGACCACATCAACTAGAGATTTTCCCAAGTTACTTTATTGGTCTCCTAAAAGCATGTTTAAGTGTTTCCTATGCAATCCCAAGGTCGTATCATACTCAAATTAAGTTCCCAATTCACTTCTAAAATATTTTGAAGCATCAATTAAGTAGGGTAATTAAGTGTGGTTTAAGAGGGCTAAGTTTGGTGCATAATCAAGGGAACCTTAAGATAGAATTAAGGTGCCAAGTGGGGGATAAGTAGGGTTTAATTTCTCTAATGACCTAAGTGTTGAGTTGTGGACCTCAGGCCACTAGAGTAGAACCTAAGGGAGTCCCAACCAAGCTAAGAACCTTGGAAAGTAGATATATCAGGCCACTAGAGTAGAACCTAAAGGAGTCCCAACCAAGCTAAGAACCTTGGAAAGTAGATCTACTATGGTAGCCTGAGTCAAGTTCGAGGAACTTGGTGAAGTCAAGCCACTAAGTCGATTACCCCACATGATAAGCAAGGGAAACACGGGTAAGTGACGGGAGTGGGTGATGACCTACTCTAGGACTCATATGCAGGATTTGAGGGAGGTAAAAGATCTGGGATATGTGGTCCAGTGTATCAAGTACCTCTGCCGTTTGAGCTCATGGCAAGTTTAAGACACCTTAGGGTGTAAAAAGTCCCAAGTGTTGTATGTGTAAGGTTTTGAGAGCCAAACAAGTGCAGCGGAATATAACCAAAACCCTCCAGGATCTAAGTGAAATGGGATAAACTGAGTGTTCAAAAATTTTCATACCTAATTTCGGTTGAGATCTTTCACCCAACTGTTGAGTCAAATCACAAAACCTAAATAGTTGATGTGTTCAAGCTCTTTATGGTATCTACACGAGCCACTTGGGATCACCTCTCCTCCACCACATCTCGGCAAATTTGTTTCTCTTGCACCCACAGTGCTAGCTTGCATCCTCCAAGGAATTGCAAGAGAAGAGTTTGGCTGTCACCTTTTGGAGAGTAGGGCAAGAGCTTTGAATTTCTCACTATATGATGTATTTATAGTGAGACTCAACTTCCAAGCCTAATGGGTTTCAAAACCTTAATCCAATTAGGCTTTAATTTCAGGCTTAATAATGACTCAACTTTTGGGCCAATTATTAACACGAAATTATCATTAAACCATAACCCAAATAAATTAGCCCATGTACCCAAATAATCTAAATAGGGTTTATGTGTGCGACCCAATAGGCTCTTACCATGTTGGCAATGATCATAAATCACATTTATGATCATAAGCAATGAGTAGTGTCTAGCAACACATCGTTGCTACACAAGTGACAAGATTGTCGGTGATTCGACTAAACCTTTATGATCATTATCCATATATGTCATTGTCCCTTTGTCCAAGATATCAAGACTAAGCACGAGACATAGAATGTGTCATTCTCGTATAGCCTAATCTTTGGTTTCTTGATTACCGAGTAGACTAACTTAAACTAATGACATTGATATCGAATATTAACTCATCCGAGCATGGCCATGTATTTTCTTAGTCTCACTCTATCAAGGGGCCCGAAGATATCACTCCCATTACATAGGAGGGACAAATCCCATCTTGATCATACAAAACCCTCTGCATGATATGTGAGATACCCAATGACTTCCTTCAAGTTCACTCAGTTACGAGCAACAAAGGGAAGTATCAAAGTATTTGACTCACATGTAAGGAACCTTGATGATCTTAGGCCAAAGGACTACATATACTATGATCACTGTGAGAACCACTTATAACACTCTTATAACAATCCATGTAGCATTCTCATGGTGGGTTGGTCTAGTACACAAGTTCTCCAACTTGTACCCATATGTGGACTACATATCTCATATTAGTCTTCACATATGCTAGTCGTTATGTATTATCGTAACCCGCTCCACGATAATACTAGACCAGGGACATTTAACGTTATCATTATTCTAAGGTTATAATTATGTTTATTACATTATGTAGAAACAAAAATAACAAACATAATTACTTGATTAATGCCTCAATAAAATATCATGACTAAAGTGCAAAATACAATCATCTCATGATTGGCTTTTGGGCACAAATACTAACAGTATGTTGCATATGATTCACTCATGCATTGCATTTATTATTATTTTCTTATTTGTGGTTGATTGTTGGATGCTTGGTTGTTTGTTTGTCATATGTACATGGTTTCTTGAGTTTTCTTGTAGGTATTGAGGGACCTGGAACCCCTTACTGAGTATGATAATGTACTCATTCCCTTAAGCTTATTTGTGTAGGTGCTAACCCCTGGCCCAACAACTAGGTGGATAGTTGTGGGCTAAGTTTCTTTATTTTACAGGTACTTATTCTACTTGAAACCTTGTGTTTCTAAGTTACTTATAAGCTAAGTTTTGTACTAACTAAGTTTTGTGCCTTTATAGCCTAGAGGCTAAGAGTTGCACAAGGACAAGTGAGGGCTTGCACTTAGAGCTTGATAGCTCAAAGGTGGGAGCTCAAGTAGACGATCTTAGTAGTATTTTGCCCTATATATATAGTACATTGTGTATTACCTCTATTCGGATGTATTGTGGTGTAAGACCATTAAGTTATTTTTTGGTGCATGCTAGAGCTTATATGTATGCACAAAACTATTACTTGAAATTTAAGCAGCTAGTGTTTTATTGTCTTGGAATGCTTTGAATATGTTTTAAATGAAGAGCTTGAGTGATATTTTCTTTACTTATTTTATTCATTTCAGTTGCATTGCCAGGACAAACACATGCATATCTTCTTGTAGGGTAGGCTAAGTAACTAGTTGGACGTAAATTATTTTAATTTATTGACAAGTAATAGTTAGCCAATAGTAACTAAGTGGGATCACAGTCCCCAAGAGCTTACACATTAAGTAATCTGGGCACTGGGACCCCACTCTGTGACACTAAGGGTTAGGCTCAAGCACCTATCGGTGCCATAGCTGAAAACAACTAGAAGTTGCAATGGAACAAGGGGAATAAAAAATAGAAATGAGGCTTGGCAAAGATCCAGTAGAGGATGAACAAACTAGTAGGCATGAAGAGGAGTATGGAGAAGAGCATGAGGAGGAAAGGAGACACCCAAGAGCTAGAAGGGTGAGATTAGAGGTAAGACAAGAGATAAGATTGGACATGGAGATTAGCCAAGATATGCAGGAGGAAGATGAAGAAAACTTAGGCAAAAATGTTGAAAGAGTGGAGCATTTCTCTAAAAGCACCAAGAGGCTTGTTCCAAGGAGAGCAAGGTCAAGAAATACTACTAGGAGGCAGATAAGACAAAGCGAGGAAGCTTTGAAGGAGGGACAACTGGAGGTTTCCTTAGCCTTAAACCTCTAATGTTTGAGGAGAGTGGTGATTCAGATGAAGTTAAGTTCTAGATTTACCAAATGGAGAAAGTATTTGTGAGGTTAGAGGTTACCTCTCCTAAAAAAGTACTATTGGCCACCTTTAGATTGGAAGGAAGTACTGAACTCTAGTGGACAATTGTTCAAAGAACCTTTCAGAGTGAAAATGATAGGAGCCTAGTGGAGAGGAGGAGGCTAATAATATGGGCAAAATTCCTGAAAGTGTTCCAGTAGCAGCACGTAAGTGAGCCTTGAAGGATAAAAAACAAGTAAAATTTGATCAGCTAGAACAAGGTGAAACGACTTTGATGTAGCATGAGTGTAAATTCAGTAGCCTTATAAGATATGCCCCATAGTATGATGGGCAAGAGGAGTCGAAGACCAAAAGATTCATAAGAGGCCCAAGACTTGAGTTGAGGCAAATCCTTAGGGCTATAGGCATTAAAAATTATTATAAGGCTATACAGAAAGCTCTAATGCTACAGAAGGAGTTTTATTAGTAAAAAAAAAAGATTTATTGAAGGGGCAAGTAGTGCTAAAAAAGGTACAAAGAAAAGGAGCAGAGAGGAGCAAGTAGTATTGGAATCTAGAAAAACAATAAAGAAAAAGAAGGAATTTCAAAAGCATGGACTACAGTGTCACATCTGCAGGAAACACCATTTTTTTAGGCTATGCTATAAGGCCATGGATGGCTATCTGAGATGTGGCTCCCAGTACTAATGGGTTAGGGACATCAAGAAGGAGAATAGAAGGTTGCTGGGAAAGTTTGGTGATGCCTGGCCAAGAGCACAACAAGGCTGAGAGAGAATGCCACTACCACTTACCAAACAAGGTCAAGAAGGACCAAGTCAGCCAGTGCAAGTAAAGGGGTAGCAAGCCAATGGGAGGGTGTACTAGATAGAGGTAGCAAGGAGGTAGCAAGACTCAGACAATGAAAGGAAGGAGATAGGCTAGGAGAGGCTGAAAAGGGAAGCACTAAAAGGTAAGCTTTATCTTCAAGATAAGCTTTATTTTTGTCCTTTATGATACTGGTGCTTCTATTTCAATTATCCTAGCTAGGTTAGTTAGAGAATTGAATCTAGAAGTCACTACTTTGTTTGAAATGTATATGGTTAGAACAATTGGACATGAAATATTGCTAATACATCACATAGTGATGCCGCGTGGTCCGGCATCTGATGCGGTTCGGTTAGGCGGAGCCAGCATCTCCACTGCGTGCAGTGGTTAGGGCAGCAGGGGGATCCCGGAGGTGTAGGCGAGTTATGAAGAGCTGGTGTCCTGGGTGGATCGCCTTAGGCGATGGCCGGTAGCTTCCTGGTCCCGTGACAGGGCAACGACGGTAAGGACCTCTGACGTGGGGGAGAGCCCGGAGCGGTGGTGCTTCAGGGAGACCTGACTGAAATACTCAGAAAATAGGGGTTAGAAGGCCCCGAGGTGGTTTTTCGGGGGGGAACCTCCGACGTCCAAATCAGTACCTTTAGAGAGGGATATGTAGTAATAAGTACAAGAGACGCTTGCCTGGCAAAGATCCTTCTGGGGGCTAAGGGGAGAGTATTCAGGCGGAAAGAGGAGAGCGTCCTCTGTTTTACAGCCTCTCTGTCCCATTTTCTCTCCAGATGAGAGCCGAGCCCTTCAGGGGTGGTCCGGGTTCCGATCCCCCCTGGCCTGTTGTCATTTCCTTTGTATAAAAGGAAGGGGAGACCCTTTCAGATGACGACACGTGTATGGTCGGATGATGTTCGTACTTCTAGGCGTAGAGGTCCCCAATCGTCTGCAGGCTCCTCGGGCTACGAGCCGTAGTGGGTGTAGCCCTGTGTGACAGGACGCTGGACTACGATGGCGTGCCAGAGCACGCCTGGAGGTAGCGTCCTAGAACGTATCTGGAGGTGGCGTGTCAGAGTTATGTCTGAGACGTGTGTGAGCGGAGTGTCAGAGACTCTTTAATGGCTCTTGCCGTACAACCGAGGTCCCTTTGGTTGATGTCTCTC
This sequence comes from Aquilaria sinensis, assembly GCA_005392925.1. NCBI lineage: Eukaryota > Viridiplantae > Streptophyta > Magnoliopsida > Malvales > Thymelaeaceae > Aquilaria > Aquilaria sinensis. Next base: position 111,973 of record SMDT01000432.1, read on the forward strand.
TTAGGGGTGAGGGGCCCTTTCCTGGAGTAATGCTAGCACTTCAGCAGCTTAGTCTTCGGGGGCTTTTACCCGCAAAGGGTGGTTGGTCTTTCTCCCCCGAAGCTAGTTCGGTCACTTTCCCGAAGGAAGCGATACTCTGATTTCCTGAAGTTGGATTTGGTGTGTTACCGAGGTCGTGCGCCCCAGGTGTATGAATTCCTTCACTCCGGAGTCCTTTCCGAGGCCATAGGCCTCAGGTGTCTGGCTCCCTCTTTCCTGTGGTCGGCAGGTGGTTAGGGCGATAGCACTTCGGCTATCACATGCCCCCATTGGAAAGTCGAAGTGGAGACTTTGGCAAGTAGTCTTTTAGGTGTCCGTCTATTGCTCAACTGGCAGTTTTGACAGGACGACCTTGTGGACTCCTGGAGGCCCACGTGGTAGTATGCTCATTTTGGCTGAACAGGGCGGCACAGAGCCTTGAACCCCGGACCTCGTCCGTTTCAGTCGAACAGGGCGCCATAGAGCCTTGAACCCCGGACCTTATGGATTTTACACTCGGAGTATGACGTCGGCTGAGGAGGCACTTCTCCACCTAGGTGATAAGCCTTATTCGGACAAGTGTCATCTGTCCGCCCTTCGGTGTTCTCGAGATTCCCAATTTGTTCATTTTTCCCGCCATGAGTTAGTGGATCGATGCGTCTTGAAACTAGGCGTGTCAATCTCGAGCAATGTGCCCAGGTTTTTTGGATGTCAGAAAATGTGTCCTAGTTTCTTGTGATGGGTGACATGTGGTAGGCATCAGCTGGGTTGGGCACGGTTTTTTGCGCGCGAGGAGCAATTTTGGCTGCCCTTTTCTCGATCTATATATAAGCCTCTTCCTATCATACTCTTCACTTGTCTTTCTTTGCTCTCACTTTGCTCATGCTCTGCTCTCGCTTCTTCTTCCTCTTTTGTGGTGGTCTTAGCGACGGAGCGATTTCCAGCAACCTTTTACGACGACGTCCTCAAACCCCAACTTCGGCAAGAATTTTGGTGGGTTCCGACTTCTAGAGTTCCTTTGGTTTCTGCTTTTCTTTTAGCTTCCCGAAGTCATTTTCGTCGACCATGCCTATTCCTGAGAGCTGGCAACCTCTTTAGTCTCATGCTTGTTGCATTACTCCTAAAAAATTAGAGAAATGGATGACCAAATTTTTCCTTCCTTCGTATGCCATCACAAGGTTACCTCACCTTGGTCAATTTTGCTTCACAAACCGGGGTGATGAGGTTACCGTTTTCTGAGCCCAACTGAAGGCCGGACTTTGGTTTCCCCCTGCGAAGATGATTTGCAAGTTTTGCCAATTCTATGGCATAGCCGTGAATCAGCTTCCTCCAAATTCGTTTTGCTACTTTAACGCCTTTCTCTGCATGTGCGGAATCTTTGGGGTTGAACCCCATTATATCTTGTTCATGCAGTATTACAAGCTATATCTGGTTCCGAAGGGTAGCTTCTATTTCATGCTACCTTGGGGATCTGGGAGCAAGAAATTTATGTTCACCTTCGTTACCAAGGATAGCTGGCGAGGGTGGCAAAGGAAGTTCTTTTTCCTGAAGGTGGCGGAGGCCTGGACGCATGTCTCGACTAAGTGGGCTCGGGGAAAGCTGGAGGCGGATGTCACGGATCCCAAGCAGCTGCTAACTCCCAAGTTGGCGGTGAGGTTTAGGGATTTTGACAGATGAATCCGTGCTGTCGCCGACTGGGATGCCAAGATCCCTCAATGTTCCCTCTACCCTTTCCCGATCATGTGGAAACTCATGACCGAGGATGTCCTTTGGGAGTTGGGGGTGGTTATGGAGCATAAGACGGATCTCAGCATGCCAGCTCCTGCTATCGAGGGGAGGAGCTCTTGGTTGGTGAAGCTCATTCGGAGGGAGCTCAATTTCGAAGCCTTTTCTGAAAGTAAGTTTCTTTCAAAGTTTTTTAGCATAAGTGCCTGTGGACTTACACTGATTTTTTCCCTCTTTTTCAGAGATGGACGACTGGACGACGAGTCTGCCGCCTACTACAGGTCTTTCTTCCTTGGGCAGGCTGAGAAGGGAGAAAAAATGAGGAAGAGGCGCAAAGCTTCTGGGAGTGGGTCATCTTCCGCCAAGAAGACCAAGAAGGACACCTTTCTTCCCCCCAGAGGTCAATAAAGTTATTGATACTTCTACAAAGGCTAGCAACGTTATTGCAACCTCCACCGAGGTTGCAACATTTTCCACGCCTAAAACTACCGGGGGGTTCTTGCCGAGGTGGCCATTCCTATGCCTCTGAGTCCCACCATGTCGGCGGATTTGTTGGGCTCTTCGGAAGATCCTCCTGTTGAAGATTTAGAGAAACGCCAAAGAGCCAAGGGCAAACATGTTCCTGCCGACGTGGAGAAGGTCGGTGACTCTGATGATGACTGTGCCGAGGTCACGGCAGGTTTGTCCCTTTTCTCCTGCAATCTCACATTTTTTATAACCAAGGAATTATAACCAAGGAAAATTTTCCTGATGAGATGTTTCTTTTTGCAGAGGATCTGGCGCCCCTGCCTTGGAAGATTGAGCATGCCCGAAGACGGGACCTTCGGGACTCCTACGTCCCAAAAGACAAAGTTCAGAGGGAGCGTTTCTGGTCTTTCACGGAGGACATGAACCTGTTCTCCGAGGATTGCCAAGAGATGGCTCCCTAAATGGCGAGGGGTGTGCTCACTCAGGCATCCTTCAAGGCGGTCGCGGAGGAGTGTGCCTCCGAGGATGCCCTTGCCGCAAAAGTTTTCGAGCATGCTGCTCAGGTTAACTCTTTGACCGATTTACTTTTTTTTCCCACTTTTTGTCTAAGTGTTTTTCGGCTTTTCTTTGTGCAAATTTCTCTAAGTACCTTCTCTTTTTTGCAGCTTCTGGGGTATACTAGATACCTCTGAGCTTGGGTAGCAAAGAAGTGTTCGGTCCGAGCTTGGACCAAGGAAAAGTCGGAGAAGGCCAAAGTCTTCTGCGCCAACTCGGTGTTGACAAACACCAAGTTGAGCCAAATATGCAAGGGGGAGATTGCTAATCTTCGGGAGGAGTTTCTGAAAGGCCAAGAAGAGCTCTTGAAGGACTTTTCCAAGAAGATGTCCGACCTTGGCAACAAATTAACCAACCTGTGTTTGGCCAATGAGACCTTTCAGAAGGAAAAAGAAGGGGAAACGGCCCTCCTGACCAAGGCAATGGCTGAGAATGCTGAACTCCGAGCCAAGGTCGACTTGCTGAAGGAGAGTTCGGAGAAGGAGAAGAAAACTGAGGAGCTGGAGGAGAAAATTTCTGAGCTGCAGAAAGAGGTCTCGGACCTTCAGAATGAGGCGAACGAGTTAGACATCGAAAGAGACAAAGCCGTCCAGACGTCCAAGGTTGCTTTTCAGGACGGCTTCTGCGTAGCTCATTACCAGTTCCTGAAGAAGTGTCCTAACCTCGATCCTTCCTTTCTGGCTGCCCTAGATATTCCCAGGGGACCTCGGTGGATGTGGTCAAGAATGGAGTTCCTTAACCTGCCTCCTCCTTCGACAATGAAGGCGGTGGTGAAAGACTCAGGAGCCGGAGCTTCCCACAACGCCGGGGTCCCTTAAATATTCTAGAACCTTTGCTTTCTTCTCATTCTTTGTACTTTTCTTAGATAATCTGCTCCTTGTATATGGACCTTCTTTAATGAATTTTCCTTCATGATTTTGGCAGAGTCTTTTTGAGCGATTTTTGTTTCCCAATTGTCCCGACCACTTTCGGTTAAGGGACTTTCGTTACTTCTTTGCTCGTTTCACCGGCCATCCTTCAAGCGAACTTTCGTAGTTAGTGAAATTTTCCTTAGGCAAATTCTAGCCTGCCCTTTGTCGGCCGTGTTTGGTAAACTTTGCCTCTTTTGGGTGTGCAGCCTAACTGACTTCAGAAGGAATAGGAGACTTTCAGGAGTCCATGCTTTGACTTTGTTCGGCGAACGTTTTCATATAGGGAAAACTCTATGTACTTAGACAAATTTCTGGCTTGCACCATTTCTTTGTCTAAAAATTCTAAGTATAGAATTTCTTTAAGGCGCCCAAGTGCCTTGTACTTCTTTAGTTTTCCTTCTTCAGTGTTGCCGAACTTGTATGCTCCCTTTCGGACCTCGTTCAAGACCGAATAAGGCCCTTCCTCGTTTGGCCGAAGTACCTCACGGGATGGCTTTTCGGGGTACTAATTTGGCCTTTCGGGGGCGAGGTCCTTTTTTCCTGATTCCTTTTGGTCTATTCTACAGGTTTGCACTTATGGCCACCTTTTGTCGAAAAGGCTATTTTTTCGAGCTCGGCTGCTTCTCAGTTTTTGACAACCAGGTCGAGCTTAGTTCTCAACCCGAGGACACTTCCTCTTTCGTCAAACATCTGTATGCTGGCCAAACTACTTCAAATGGGTAGTGGCTTATGTACTAAAAATGGTGAAAATTCCTTAGTACTTACAGGAATTTCTCCTGGCCACTTTCCTTTTGCTTCTCTGCTTGGTCCCATTTTTTGGCTACCTCTACTTGTCTACTTGCTCGGGGGCTGAGCTAGTGGGCTGAAGTGCCTGGTTATTCTGAGGTCAGTGACGAGTTCTTTGAGATCCTTTGTCCATAGACTGGAAATCATCACTTGGCCAGTATCACCGTCGGTATGCCTAATCAGCATATTATGTTCTTCTAGATGAACTTTTTGTTCACTTTTTTGCCGGCATGGTTGCTAGAGATCCTGCCTCACGTTATTCAGTGAAGTAGTCCTCTATTGCCACACAGAACTTCACTTCTTCGGGTGTTGCTGGGAGCGGCTCAGTGAAATCTTGCCGAGGTTACCTGCTCCAAAGGCAGTCTTCGGGTGCTGGCGTGTCTTTGGCCATTTTCACACCTCTTGGACGAATGGTCCTGCACCCTTTTCACCGATATATATGTTTTTATAACGAAACTGCGTACCTTTGCCTGCATAGTTTTTCCTTAGTCAGGAAATATCGTCCGGAATGTCTTCGCACTTTCTGCCACTTTGTGAGGATTTTCGGGACTCTTTGGCTGCGAGGTTCCTCTTTGTAGGATCTTTCCGCCTTTTGTGCGAGGTTCCTCTTTGTAGGATCTACCCTCGCTCTATCTCTCTTGTTGGTTTCAGCCTTCCCTGGAAACGAGTTCAGCGATACAGCCTGGGCTCTAACTACCCTTCTAGGCTCATGCACGATGTAGTGTTTTCTGAGTTCAATGCACCATTTTGATAGTCTTTTCCGAATGCTCTATTTTCTTGCACGACGTTGCGCAGAGGTGTGTTATTTCGGACAGCGATAGTGTGTCCTTGGAAGTAGAGTCGGCACCTTATGCCCCCAAATCAAGTCGTAGATGACCTTTCGGGGCAATGGGTAATGGGTTTTGAATTCGTTGCTCGACGAGATGGCGATTTTTCCTCAGTTGCAGAACTCTTTCGGCGGGGAGGTTTGGGTCGGCCCTGCTTTTCCCGTAGGTAATACTCCGAGCAGCATACTTCCCGTCGAGAACTCATCTCGTTGATCTGCGTCTCCCAAACTCTTCTGAATTGACACGGGACTCTCCACCCAACGAGGTACTGATGAGGAGGGCGTTTGACCCGAATTTTGCTGCGGCCTTTTTTCGGCTCGACTACTGTATCATTTCGACCACGACAAGGCATGGCAATTCGTGTAGGAAGCCTATGGTAGTAGCCAGAGGGCGTTTACCCTCGGGGAGGGGAATTCCTACTACCTTTATTCGGTTGCCTGTTGAACCTTTGGCGCGGACGGGGACCTCGGGAGTCCCTTCTCCTTAAAACGCCAAGGTTCAACTTCGATGACCTGAAAGTGGTTTCCCACAGACGGCGCCATCTGATGCCGCGCGGTCCGGCATCTGATGTGGTCCGGTTAGGCGGAGCCAGCATCTCCACTGCGTTCAGTGGTAAGGGCAACAGGGGGATCCCGGAGGTGTAGGCGAGTTGTGAAGAGCTGGTGTCCTGGGTGGATCGCCTTAGGAGATGGCCGGCAGCTTCCTGGTCTCGTGACAGGGCAACAACGGGAAGGACCTCTGACATGGGGGAGAGCCCAGAGCGGTGGTGCTTCAGGGTGACCTGACTGAAATACTCAGAAAACAGGGGTTAGGAGGCCCCCGGGGTGGTTTTCTGGGGGGGAACCTCCGACGCCCAAATCAGGACCTTTAGAGAGGGATATGTAGTAAAAGTACAAGAGACGCTTGCCTGGCGAAGATCCTTCTAGGGGCTAAGATGAGAGTATTCAGGCGGAGAGAGGAGAGTATTCCGGCCTCTCTGTCCCCTTTTCTCTCCAGAGGAGAGCCGAGCCCTCCAGGGGTGGTCCGGGTTCCGACCCCCTGGCCTGTTGTCATTTCCTTTGTATAAAAGGAAGGGGATGACCCCTTCAGATGATGACACGTGTTCGGCACGTGTATGGTCGGATGATGTATGTACTTCTAGGCGTAGAGGTCCCCAGTCGTCTGCAGGCTCTTCGGGCTATGAGCCGTAGTGGGTGTAGCCCTGTGTGACAAGACGCTAGACTGCGATGGCGTGCCAGAGCACGCCTGGAGGTAGCGTCCTAGAACGTATCTGGAGGTGGCGTGTCAGAGTTATGTCTGAGACGTGTGTGAGCGGAGTGTCAGAGACTCTTTAATGGCTCTTGCCGTACAACCGAGGTCCCTTTGGTTGATGTCTCTCTTAGGGGTGAGGGGCCCCTTTCCTGGAGTAATGCTAGCACTTCAGCAGCTTAGTCTTCGGGGGCTTTTTCCCGCAAAGGGTGGTTGGTCTTTCTCCCCTGAAGCTGGTTCGGTCACTTTCCCGAAGGAAGCGATACTCTGATTTCCTGAAGTTGGATTTGGTGTGTTACCGAGGTCGTGCGCCCCAGGTGTATGAATTCCTTCACTCCGGAGTCCTTTCCGAGGCCGTAGGCCTCAGGTGTCTGGCTCCCTCTTTCCCGTGGTCGGCAGGTGGTTAGGGCGATAGCACTTCGGCTATCACATAGTTAAAGACTGTGTGATTAAGCTAGGAAAGCTGGAACTTACAGCTAATTTGATCATGTTATAAACCACACGATATGATATTGTCCTAGGCATGAATTGGCTAGCTAAGAATAATGCGCATAGATTGCCAGGCTAGAAAGTTAATCTTGTCAGGGTCTGAAGTGCATGACTTAAGAGAGTCATTGATTTGTGATAGAAACTAGCAAGTAAAAGTGATAAAAAATATACCTGTACTCTCTACGAAGAGTATATGGGATTTAATAGGGAAAAAATGGATGAATTAAGTAAAATTCCCATTGTAAGAGAGCTTTCCAGTGGTTTTTCTCTTTTATTTTCTGGGCATTCCACCTTTGAATGAGGAAAAATTTGAAATCAAATTGAAAACAAGAGTGACTCCAATGCCAATTGCCTCTTATAGGATGGCAATTCCAGAGATGAATAAACTTAAAAAAGCAGTTGGATGAGCTACTAGAAAAAGTTTCATTAGGCCTAGTGTGTCTTCATGGGAAGTACTGGTGCTGTTTGCCATGAGAAAGAATGAAACCTTTAGGTTATACATTGATTATAAGATGCTCAATTCGTTGACTGTGAAGAATAATTATCCTCTCCTTAGAATTGAGGATTTGTTTGACCAACTTAAGGGGGAAAGAATCTTTTCTAAGATAGACCTCAAGTCTGGTTATTTTTAGTTGAGGGTTAAGGAAAAGGATATACCTAAGGTAGCTTTTAGGACTAGATATGGACACTTTGAGTACATAGTGATGCCATTTTGGCTCATAGATGCTTGTGGTTTCTTTATAGACCTAATAGAGAGAGTTTTTAAGCCATATCTAAACCACTTTGTGGTAGTCTTTATAGATGATATTCTACTGTGCTTAAAGAATAAAAAGGAACATAAAGAACACCTAAGGTTAGTACTTAGATTTCTCAAGAAGCATCAATTATATGACAACCTAAGTAAGTGTCATTCCGGGACTACAGAAGTTGAATTCTTAGGCCATATTATAAATGGGCAAGGGCTAGCTGTGGATCTAGAAAAGGATCAAGTCTATCTTGGGCAAAGTCAGAATGTAAGGGAAATAAGAAGTTTCCTAAGGTTAGTTGGCTATTATAAAAGGTTTGTGCACAAGTTCTCTGTGATAGCTACTCCTTAAACATAACTTACAAGGAAGGACTAGAAGTTTGAGTGGTCTAAGGAGTGTGAGCAAAGCTTTCAGGAGTTAAAGAGTAAGATGACTTCAGCACCAATTTGATACTGCCTATCCCTATTAAACCTTTTAAGGTTTATACAAATGCTTCTATGGTAGGGTATAGGTGTGTGCTAATGCAAAGTAGATAAGCCATTGCTTATGGTTCAAGGTAATTAAGATCACATGAGAAAAACTATCTAGTTCATGACTTGGAACTAGCTACTATGGTGTTAGCCTTGAAGCAATGGAGTCATTATTTGCTGGGAAGTAAGTTTTAAGTCTTTACTAACTATAAGAGTTAGAAGCACTTCTTCACTCAGAAAGACTTGAACATGAGACAAATGAGGTACCTGGAATGCCTTAAAGACTTTAATTGTACCATTGAGTACACTGAAAGGAAAGCAAATCCTATGGCAGATGCATTGAGTAGGAAGAAAACTGGGGTACTAATGGAAAAAGGAGAAAAATAGAACAGTTGAATAGTTTAACTTGTTTGGCTAACAAATGGTTGAATTGGGAGTAGGAGCAAGTGAATGTGGTGAACATAAGGTAAATTTTGAAGGAAAAAGTATTAAAAGTGCAACATCAAGATGAGCAATTTGCAATGGTGTCTAGTCAAGTACATAGGAGGATGTTCTAGGGGTTCTCTTATAGGCAAGGATTGCTATACTTTCAAGATACAATTTATGTGCTAGAAGGGCATGGATTAAGATAAAAAATTTTGACGGAAGCTCTTTGTAGTAAGATGAGCATACATCCTGGAACATTGAAAATGTACGAGGACATGAAGGAACATTTCTAGTGGCCTAATATGAAGCAAGATATTGGGATATTTATCGCAAAATGTGTGGTTTGCCAACAAGTAAAAATGGAGCACCAAAAGCCTAGAGGCAAACTACAAAGTTTTCCAATTCTAGATAGAAAATAGGGATCCATAGCAATAAAATTTTCTAGTAGGCATGCCTATGACAAGAAAAATGCATGACACCATCTGGGTTATTATGGATAGACTTACCAATTTTAGTTTGCCTACTTCTTGCCTATTAACCTCACAGATTTATTGGATAAGCTATCAAAGATGTATATACAAGAAATAGTAAGGCTAGATGGAGTACCGGATGATATTAGTTTCAGTTAGAGATCCAAGGTTTGCTTTTAAGTTTTGGAGACCTTTGTATCAAGCTTTGGGTACTCATTTGAAGATGAGTTCTGCCTACCACCCCTAAATAAATGGTTGATTAAAAAGGACTATTCAAGTTCTAGAAGACATGCTAAGGTGCTGTGTTTTGGATTTTCAAGGAAAATAGGATCAACTATTGCCCTTGGTAAAGTTCTCCTACAATAATGAAGCCTTATGTGGAAGGAAATGTATCACACCCCATTGTTGGCATGAGTCTAAGGATAAGTTGGAGTTGGGACTATAACTCATTTGTGATGCCACAAAAAAGATAAGGGTGATCTAGGAAAGGATTAAGGTTGCAAACAGTAGAGAGGAGGCCTATGCTAACCTAAACAGAAGGAGGGATGTTAAGTTCCAAGTTGGAGACCTTGTGTGGTTAAAAGTGTCTCCAATTAAGCGTGTGGTTAGGTTTGGAAAGAGAAGCAAACTGGCACCAAGATATATAATGCCTTTCTAAGTGATTGCAAGGATAGACAATGTAGCTTATAAGCTGGAGTTACCCCATGAACTAGGGCACATACATGACACATTTCATGTGAGTATGCTCAAGAGATACTTTTCTGATTTGAGCCAAATTGTGCCAACAACTATTGTTCATGTGGCACCAAACATCACTTATGAAGCAAAACCTTTAAGGGTGCTAGCCAAGGACACTAGGAAGTTAAGGAGTAAGTTGATACAAATGGTAAAAGTTTATTAGACACATAATACAAAGGAAGAGGCAACATGGGAAACAGAAGCTGAGACGCGTGAGAGGTATCTAGAACTCTTTTCTAAGTTGGAAAAAAATTTAGAGGACAAAATTTATTTGGGGGGAGGAGATTATCATACCTCTAACTTGTATAGGCCATAGGCTATAAGGTTGGTGAGTTTGGACAGTATAGAAGTTAAGAGATTGGAAGAAAATGGCAAAGAAAGTGAAATCAATTGTTTTGATCTATCCAAGTCTAAGAGGTTTGGTGTTAAGTATGTTCAAGTGGGCTTAGCGGTGATGTTGCACTAAAGAGCTTGTGGCAGGCTTAATTGGTTAAATTGAGAAGTATATCGAGTGACTAAATTGAAGTGGAACAATGGGGAAGACTAGCTTAAGCCATGCAAAGAAAAGGGATGCTTAAGTAGAGGTTTAGGCAAAGAATGTTGCCCAATGTCTTGGCTGGATGTGGCATGAAGCCACTAAGGTTGAAGGCTATTTACCCAAATCTGATTAGCCTTCGATGGAGAAGGAGCTTAGGCAATGAGTTCTGATGGTGGTTTGAGTGGTTCTAAGGGGGAAGAGGCAAATTCAAGCAAGAATTTGAGCAAAGTAGCTTATTTCAGCCAAAAGGCATCAGGTTGGTTAAGGAATTAAGTTTGCTTGTGTAATCAATAGGTGTTTCTATGGTAAAGGTTCAAACATGGTTCTTCCCTTGAATTTAGAGGTGATTCTATTAGTTTATGTAGGAAAAAAGGCATTAGAGGATGGCTAGTAAGCCAAATGACTCTTGGAGGTTTTTAGGGGCTAGGGTGCTTTTAGGTACTATGTTTCTTCTAGCTACACTATGGTAGAAGGTAAGCATTAAGGCTTTATCTTGGCTAGACTGACCTAGTATAAGGCCTGGAGCTCTATGTTCTATGCTTTTTTAATTAAATTAAAGATAATGAAATGGAATTAGCTATAGGAAATGCTTGCTAGGCTTTTAGGCTGGTAAGCTGGTGTTAGTGGTGTATGTGTTTTGTGTGCTTCTATGTTTTGGATGTGTTTGCTGACCCTTTATGTTATATATGAATATATTGTTGATTATGTGTTTGTCTTGAGTTGTTTTCTGGGTTTGGATGTATGATTTCCTTGGATGAGGCCTTGATCCTTTGAGTGCTTATGTACTTATGTATTGTTTAGGCACTTAGTACTGGTTTGTCTTTTACTGAGTTTGGAGCACTCATGCCTTATTTCTATGTGTTTTAAGGAAAGCTCTTAGTGACTGACCTAGCTTGAGGGCTGTTAGTGTGTGTGTGTGTTTGTTTTGGTGTTTCAGGTATAATTCTGGACTTAACCATAAATTTAGTAACCAATGTGCATAATGTGTTAATGATTAAGCATGTTTGAAAAGCTTGTAGGCAGTCTGCTAGTGGTCCTAGAAACTAGCTGTTTTGAGATTCTGTTTTAGTGACTAGGAGATGTTTTGTAAAGGCTTTGTTTAGCTTGTGCAAGTGTATGTTAAATGATGCTATAGTGTCTTAGACTAGTGCATAAGAGGCCTGAGGGTTGGTTTACTAGGACCTATACCTATATTTGACTCGAAACAGATTTACATGTATTTTGAGTTTGGCTATGAAACTTTGGTTGCTTGCATTTTTGCCCTAAAGAATCATATAAAACTACCTTAACTGAAACTTTGTGCACAAAACAAACTACTTTACTATGCCAATATGATTTTTTACTGTTTCTTGTTCAAAACTGAAAGACTAAGGAAATTTGGCTAAGTGTCTTGGCTGGTGCATGCTTTAAGTCACCTAATATAATTAATTGAACTTCAAATGATATAAAACCTTCTAAATTGGGCATGACCGCTTTTCAGAAAGACTTTTAAACATACCAAATCATTTAATCTAGAATAACAGTATGAGTAGAAGCCTTATAGTAGGGAGAACCTCTATGAGCAGTTCAACCACACTTTAAGCAAATGCAACTTTTTCTCTCATTTCTAAAGAACACCCAACTCCCTTGATCACCTAAAACAAGAATTATCAAAAGTAACTTTTTTGTTGATAAAATTTTGGGAGTAATAAGAGATGCCAAAAGAGTCATGGGCATGTTGGCACAGAAGACTTGCACTTTTGAACCCAACCTTAAGCATATCAAGAAGCCAAGGGAAGGAAAACAACTATGTTGGGATAGAAAAGAGTAAAAAGAGTACAATTCTAATGAGCCTAAGTTTAAAGTATATTGGGTAAAGAAATACAGAGAAAAATGGGGTTTGCTTTTTCTTTTATGGGTTTAAACAAAAGTAAGTGTGATTAAGTAGTGGATGGAACAACTAATAAGGACGAGACCAATCATACTGAAGAGTCATTGGACGGGTATGATGAGCTTGCATTGGGCATTTTGAAGAATCATGACAAGATAAAGAATCAGAGGAAGGGGTAAAATAAGATGAGTTCAAGATCAAAAGATTTAGCATTGAAAACCAAAAATGAGCCTTGAGAACTAGCAAATATTTTAATTTCCTCCAAGATAGTGTTGCCTTCGAAGGTTTTGGCTTTAGTTCTAGGCATGAGCTTTATTTTGGGCTTGGGTTTTTTTGGGTTTTGGGGTATTGCTTCATCAACTATTTTTGTTCTAAGATGATGATTGTATTTCTTTTCCCAATTTTTTTACTTTTAATAGATTCTTTTTATTGTAGATAAAAAAATCAAGTTCTTTAGGAGTGTGTTATTCTTACTTTCTAGCTTGTCCAGTAAGCTTGAAAGTTCTAGTTTTTTAAGATGTGTTCCTCATGGTGTTATAATGACTCCTGTAAATGTTGAAGAAGTTAAAAATTTTGAGCCTTAAGATTATGAATTAGAGTATCAACTTTAGAAGTGGGCAATGGGCTAACTTGACCCATTATTGGCCTAGCCCGACCGAGCTTGGCTTGGGTTGGCTAAGCTCGGGCACTACTTAGGGGAATATAGGTTAAGTTTGAGCCAGGCCTGACCTAGGTTCGCGCTTGGGTTGGGCTTTTTTTTTAAAAAAAATAAATAATAAAATTTATTTAATTATCTTTGAATTACTTTTTTTAGAACAAAAATACCACGGTCTATGCAAATTCTGTTAATTTAAAGCCAAATGACACTTACAATTAAGTGGAACGTGCCTCACAGGAAAAAATGGTGAAATATTAAAAAAATAATTGAAAATTAAAAACCTAAGATCTATGCTTAATAGAAAATTCATATCAAAATACAAACTAAGAGTAAGATGGAGAAAGAGGAAAATAAAGCATCATCACCGGATATCACATCATCGTCAGAGCTCTTCTGGTCTTGCTTTCAAATTGTAGCAAGACCCTAATCTCAGTTGCATGCACAAACGTCGATTGCCTATGACATCAACCTTACTTGTTTTTTTAAGATTATTCATTTACTTGGATTGAAAGCTACCTTAGAAGTCATAGTTGATACCGGTATTGATGCCCAGTAGCATCTTCGTTAGGTGACATTATGACTTCGGGAGGAACTTCCAGAGAGGGAGAACATCTAGAGCAAAGATTTCCTAGAGGAGTGTGCCTGAAATGCTCAGAAGAAAGAGGGTTAGGAGGTCCCCGGAGTATTTTTCCGGGGAGGAGCCTCTGACGCCCAAGTCAGTGTTCTGAGGGGAGATAGGGGAAGAGCACTAAAAGGCTAGATGGCCTTGCCTGTTTGTGTTTTCTTAGGGAGAGAAGGTCCGAATCCCTTGCCAGGGCCTGTTTCCTGGTATTTATAGGGGTGCCCAGCCTGTTCAGATCACGACACGTGTTCGGTCGGATGTGATCTGTACTTTCAGGCGTAGGAAACAGGTAGCCGTTTATAGGCTCCTTGAGTCTAGGACCGAGACAGGTCATGACAAGACTTGGACGGCGTCGGCGCGTCAGACTGCCATTCTAGTCGGCATGTAGTGCTTGTGGGCGACATGTCAGAGACTCCTTAAATGCTCATACCGTACTCCCGAGGTCCACTGGGCGAGGTCGTTCTCTGGTATGGACGCCCCTCTTCGGGAATTATGCCTGTTGTTCGGGGAGTTTCCTGGTTCGGGGGTTCCGCCTTCGGGGAGATTCTCTCCTGCTTGAAATAGCTGGTTCTTCTACACGAAGGCGGTCCGTTTGGTCCCCCGAGGGAGTCAGTAACATCCTCGAAATTCCTGACGCACTAGCCGAAGTCCCGAGTTAGAGGTGTTTGACTTTGCTCCTTCCGAGGTCAGTGATAGTACCTCTCTTGGATGACGTCAAGCTTCCCGACCACACTTATGGCAGGAAGTTTGTACTGAGAGAGGTGATAGCCCTTCGGCTATCACAGGCCCCCCTCCAAAAAACCGAAGTGGAAACTTAGGTTTGTCGGCTTTCGGAGGGCGTCCTTCAGGGGCTTCGGTGTAATACCTGTGCCGAAGATGTACCTTTTGTCCGAAGACATAGGCTGTTCATCCATAGCCTGTCTTTTGGTGTCTTCGAGGTAACTCACTTCTTTCCTTTTGCAGGTCTGTGCAACGTTGCGTCTCGTAACCAGGCATGTCAGTTTGGAGTGGCGCGTCCAGGTTTTAGGGGGTGTCAGAAGGCGTGCCCCTTTTTTGGCGCGACGGCTAACACGTGGCACGCTTGTTATTGGAGGGGACTACATCAGTTACGGCAGGCGCGCCTTTTTATGCAGAGAGCAGTTATGGCGACTGTTCGCCTTCATGGATTACTTATGACACCGGTTCGCCTATCCTCCCTCGGCCTATATATATAGCCTGTTCCATCATAAGTTCCTTTTGTTCTGCTTTTGCTCTTCCCTTGCTCACAACTGTTTTTGCATTTTTTGCGGCGGTGCTTTTCCTTAGGCGATTTTCGGCCACCTTTTATGACGGCGACTCCAAACCCAGATTTTGGCAAAACGTTTGGTGGGTTTTTGCCTTTCAAAATTCTTTGATTTTCTGTGCTCTTTTTCTTTTCTGAAAGCTTTCCCGAAGTCATTTTTTTCATTCCCCGAAGTTGTTTTTTCTTCGAAAATGTCTTCGCCAACTCCTCTTATGACTATTTCCCCCATTCCAGAAAGCTGGCAACCTCTTCTCAGTCATACTTGCTGTACAACTTCAGAAAAATTGGAAAGATGGACCAAAAGGTTCTTTCTTCCTTCTTATGCTAGCACCAGACTTCCTGGCCCTCAGGAGGTCAGTTTTATGAACCACGACAACAAGGTTACCATTTTTCGCGCCCAACTGAAGGCCGGACTTCGGTTTTCTTCTTCGAAGATGATTTGCGACTTTTGCCAGTTTCATGGCATTGCCGTAAATCAAATTCCCCCGAACTCGTACTGCTACTTTAATGCCTTCCTTTATATGTGTGGCGTTTTCAAAATAGAACCCCATTTCATTCTTTTTCTGCAGTACTATAAGCTCTATGTGGTCCCGAAGGGTGGCTTTTACTTCATGCTGCCACGGGGATCAAGGAGCAAAAAGTATATGTTCACCTTCGCCACTAAAGACAGCTGGCGAGGGTGGCAACAAAAATTCTTTTTTCTGAAGATGGAGGAGGCCTGGTCGTACGTTCTGACCAAGTGGGCTCGGGGAAAGCTGGAGATGGATGTTGTAGACCCAAAGATACTGCTTGATGTCCGGAGGCATCTTCGCTGGAGGACATGGTGGTTTCTGGAGGGACTTCCTGAGGATGAGAACGCTCGGAGTGGAGGTTTCCCAGGGAGTGGTACCTGAAGAGCCCAAAAGGAAAGGTTAGGAGGTCCCCGGGATGTTTTTCCGGGGAGGAGCCTCCGACGCCCAAGTTAGTTTTCTGAGAGGTGAAGGAAAAAAAGCACTCAAGGGTTTAGTGGCCTTGCTTGTTCGTATCCTCTCAACTGACTGACCAACCGTTTGCAAGGGGCTGCTCTTTGGTATTTATAGAAGTGTCTGGCCCGTTCAGATCGTGACACGTGTTCGGTCAGATCTGCTGTGTACCTTTGGACACAGGGGACAAGTAGCTGTTTGTAGGCTCCCTCAAGCCTTGGTCCGAGACAGGTTGTGACAAGGCCTGGGCGGCGTCGGCGTGTCAGAGCGTCGTTTGAGGTGACATGGTGCGTCTGTGGGCGATGTGTCAGAGGCTCCTTAAATGCTCCTGCCGTACTCCCGATGTCCTTTGGGCGAGGTCGTTCTCTGGGACGAACACCCTTCTTCGGGAGTTATGTTCGCAGTTCGGGGCGCTGCCTAGCTCGCAGGTTCCGCCTTCGGGAAATCCTCTCTTGCTTGCGGTAGCTGGTTCTTCTATCCCGAAGGCGATCCGTTTAATCTCCCGAGGGGGCTGTCTGCACCTTTGGAGCTCTTTGGGGTACTAGGCTAAATCCCGAGTTCGAGGCACTGGAATTTGCCTAGTCCGAGGTCAGTACTAGTGCCTCCCTCGGATGGTGCCAGGCTTCCCGAGCATGCTTTTGATAGGAGGTACGTTCTAGGAGAGGCGATAGTCCTTCGGCTATCACATGCCCCCCCTAGAAGCCGAAGTAGGGACTTTGGCTTTTGTCAGCTTTCGGAGGGTACCCTTCGGAGCTTTATGCATGGTACCTGTGCCGAAGATACACCTTCTGTCCGTAGACGTAGCACAGGCTGTCTCTTGGTGTCTCCGAGGTAACCTACTTTCTGTAATCTTTGTAAGTCACTGAAACGTCTCGTCTCGTGATCAGGCGTGTCAGTCTGGGGCGGCGCGCTATTCGTCAGAAAGCGTGTTCCTTATTTGGCGTGGTTGCTGACACGTGGCACGCCGTCATTGGAGAGGGTTACATCGGTTACAGCGGGCGCGTCTTTTTATGCAGAATGGGCAATTATGGCAACGATTCGCCTTCGCACAGCACTTATGACGTCGATTCGCCTACCCTTCCTCGGTCTATATATACCCTTAATCCTTCATAACCCCCTTTTGCTTTTGCTTTTGCTCTCTTCTGTCTCTCAACTGCCGCAGTGTTTTTCCTACTCTCTTACGGCGGTGCTTTTTGACAGAGTGGTTTTCCGGCAACCATTTCAAGACGGCATCCTCAAATCCGGATTTTGGCAAAACGTTTGGTGGGTTTTAGCTTCCAGTTTCTTCTGTTTTTCCAAATTTTTTCTTCGAAATAGCTTTTTGCCTTTTCCCGAACTCGGTTTTTTGCCAGTCATGCCTATTCCCGAAAGCTGGGAACCCCTTCTTTCTCACCCCTGCTGCACTACTTCTGCAAAACTTAAAAAATGGAAAAAGAAGTTCTTCCTTCCTTCCTACGTCACTACGAGGTTGCCTCGTTCGGACCAATATAGCTTTTCAAACCGTAGTGACGAGGTTACTGTTTTCCGTGCCCAACTGAAGGCCGGACTTCGGTATCCTCCGCCGAAGATGGTTTGTGATTTCTGCGATTTCCATCGCATTGCCGTAAACCAACTTCCGCCGAACTCGTACTGCTATTTCAATGCTTTTCTTTGTATGTGTGGTGTCTTCGGTATAGAGCCACACTTTGTCATTTTTCTGCAGTACTACAAGCTCTTCGTGATCCCAAAGGGTGGCTTCTATTTCATGCTACCTCGGGGGTCAGGGAGCAAAAAATACAAGTTCACCTTTGCCAACAAGGACAGCTGGCGAGGGTGGCAACAGAAATTCTTCTTTATGAAGAAGGAGGAGGCCTGGTCGTACGTCCCGACGAAGTGGGCTCAGGGAAAGCTCGTGATGGATGTCGTTGACCCGAAGATACTGTTAACTCCCGAGTTAACACCTATTTTTGCGGACTTTGACAAGCGCATCCGAGCGGTCTCTGACTGGGATTCCGAGGTCCCACCGCGCCCCCTTTACCCCTTTCCAATTAACTGGAAGTTGATGACCGAAGAAGTCCTTCGGGAGTTGAAGGTGGTAAAGGAGCACGAAACGGACCTCGAGATGCCGGCTCCTGCCATTGCTGGGAAGGACTCCTGGCTGGTAAAACTTCTTCAGGAGGACATTACTTATGCCGATTTTTTCGAAAGTAAGTCATCTCCTAGTCCCCTTGTTTTAATTTCATCTTGGACTTACGCTGATGTTTTCTCTCTTTTTCAGAGATGGGCGACGATACTGCTGCCTATTACCGATCGCTTTTCATCGGGCAGGCCGAGAAAGGTGAACAAACAAAGAAGGCTGCCTCCCGAAGACGGAAGGCGGCTGGCGGGGGGCCTCCGGCGGCCAAGCGATCGAAGAAGACCGTGCCCCCTCCTATGCCGGAGATTTCCGAGGAGGTGGGCGAGGAGCCCGAGGTAACCGTTGCTGCACCTTCGACCGAGGTCGGTGCAGATGTCGCTCCTTCAAGCCCTAATTCGGCGGCTCTTCTGGACGCTTTGGTGGAAGCCCCTTCTGCCGAAGATCGCCGCAAGAGAAAAGGGAAAGAGATTTCTTCTGAGGGGGCCCTGGATTCTGGCGACGACGTTGCCGAAGTGCCACCAGGTTTGATGCCTTAGACACTCAATTTCTGAATTTTTTGGCAGCTACTTGTGTTTGACAATTTTTCTGCTTTTGTCGTGCAGAGGAGATTCTTCCTCCGGATTGGGTTGCCGAGCACGCCCGGAAGCGGGCCCTTCGGGATGCCCATATCCCGAAGGGGAAGATTCCGAATGAGCCATTTTGGTCTTTTACGGAGGACATGGACATGTACTCCGAAGATTGCCCGCGAATGGCCAAGGAGATTGCAAAGGGGGTTCTTACTGAAGCTTCTTTCAGGGCCCTTGCGGGGGCTCATCCGGATGATGACTCCCTCGCCGCGAAGCTTTCCGAGCACGCCGCCCAGGTGTGTTTCTCACCTTGCCCCCTTTTTCTTTTTTTTTTTTTTTTGGTCTCTGATTTCTTCTAAGTATTTGCCTTTCCTTTTTTGCCTTGTCTCATTCTTGCCTCTGTTTTTCTGCAGCTGCTGGGATATGCCGGATTCCTCAGAGTTCGGGTGGCGAGGCAGGGGATGTACCGGGCCGCCGCTTCAAAGACTATAGAACAATACAAGACCCAGTGCTCGGACCTGCTCACTCGGAACACTCAGCTGGCCCAGACTTCGGCGTCAGAGATTGCTGCCCTTCGGGAGGAGTTTGCGAAGGAAAAAGAAGAACTTATAAAGGACTCCTCCCAGAAGATTTCCGACCTCGGCGGAAAAGTGGCGGAGCTGACTTCGGTTAATGAGGCACTTCAAAAGGAGAAGTCGGATTCTGCGGCTCTTCTGGCGAAGGCGGAGGCCGAGAAAGCCGCACTTCAAGCCGAGGTCGATTCTTCGAAGAAGGGGAAGGATGAGTCGAGAAAAAAGAAGGTGAAGGCATTAAGGAAAAAGGTTGAAGACCTGGAGAAGGAGCTTAATGATCTTGGGGTCGAGAAGAGGAAATCCGACGAGATGACCAAAGTTGGTTTTCAAGACGGGTTTTGTCTCGTTCGTCATCAAGTTCTTCTGAAGTTTCCAGATCTTGACCTTTCTTTCCTGGAGGCCCTAAATATTCCTGAGGGACCTCGGTGGACTTGGTCCAAGCTCGAGCACTTAAACCTGCCTCAGACTCTTCCGGCGCGGGTGGTGGCGGAAAAGGATGCAGGGGCTAGTGGCTCTCGGGACGCCGAGAATCCCTAATTTATCTCAGGCCCCTTCTGCCTTCTTTTTCTCCTTCCTTGTACTCTTTCTTTCTTGGTAGTCCTTCTTCTTTGTAAGCCGATCTTGTCTGTTAATAAAGACTTTTTTCTTTCCTGTAAGAAATTTTGGCTAAGTCATTTTTGTGAGATTGTTCATTCCTTTTTGCCCCGAACGCGTTTGCTCAAGAGACTTCGGAAGATTAGATCGGTTCTCCGTGCGCCTTTGTATTTAGAAATTCTCGCAAGGTTTTCCATTTCCTATTGTCCCGAACATGCTTGTTCAGGGGATTTCAGGAAATCGCACCCATGCTTATTCTGGCGACCATCTTCGCGGAATTTTAGTATTTTTTTTGTTCAAGAATCTTTCTTTTCAGATGTCTTTCGGCGAGCCCGTGTAGCTAGAAAATTTTTCTAACTTTGTACAATGTAAACCCTTTCGTCAAGATTCTAAGCATAGAACTTTTTCAAGGCATCTGAATGCCAAGTGTTTTTTAATTCCACGCCTTCGGCGTCACCGAGCTTGTACACCCCTCTTCGTACTTCGGCAAGAACCAGATAAGGTCCCTCCCAATTCGCGTGAAGTACGCCGTGTGATGGCCTCCGGGGTGCGAATTCCGCCTTTCGGAGAACGAGATCACCCTTTTTTATTCCTTTTGGCCTAGCTCGCAAGTTTATAGCGGCGGCCACTCTTTGCTGGAAAGCTTTCCTTCTTAGTTCCGCTATTTCTCTATGTTCGCCGACGAGGTCGAGCTTGGTTCTTAAGCCGAGGTCATTTCCACTTTCATCAAATACCTGCACTCGTATTGATGGTCGCACTACCTCTATTGGGATTATGGCCTCCGTACCGAAGACGAGCGAGAAAGGAGTTTCCCCTGTAGCCCTTCGGGGCGTTGTTCGGTAGCTCCATAGCACGCTTTGGAGTTCTCCTGGCCATTTCCCTTTTGCCTCGCCCAGTCTCTTTTTCAGACCATCTTTTATGGTCCTGTTAGATACTTCCACCTGCCCATTGCTTTGGGGGTGAGCTACCGGGGCGAAGTGCATCTTTGTTCCGAGGTTGCTGATAAACTCTTGGAACCCTTTGTCTATGAACTGGGATCCGTTATCAGCCACTAGTACCCTCGGTATGTCGAATCTGCATACTATGTTTTTCCACACGAACTTGCGCACTTCTCTTGCCGAGATAGTCGTCAAAGGTTCTGCCTCGACCCATTTAGAGAAATAGTCTACTGCGACTAAGCAGAACTTCACGCCCCCAGGCGCTGTCGGGAGCGGCCCGATAAGGTCTATGCCCCAAACGGCGAAGGGCCAGGGATAGTTTGCCGAGGTCACCAGCTCCGAGGGTGTTCTATGGATTTTTGCTTGTCTTTGGCAATTACCACATTTCTGGACGAACCGTCTAGCGTCTTTCCTCAGGGTAGGCCAAAAGTATCCTTGGCGAAGTATCACCGCTGCCAGGGCGTCGGTTCCGATGTGCAAACCACAAGCGCCTTCGTGAACTTCTTGGAGGATTATTTCAATATCCTCTTCGCCAACACACCTCTGTAGCGGATTTGCATATCCCTGCCGATATAGGTCTTCTCCAATCAGAAAGAAACGACCGGAGCGTCTCCGCACTTTTGCTGCTTCATTGGGGTCTTCGGGGAGCGTATTGGTTTCGAGATATGTTCTTATTGGGTCTTTCCAGCTTCTTCCCGAAGTCATTATGCTCAGCACTGTAATGCTCGGCTGGCTTAGCACCTTAGTATATGCTTTTGATTTTGCCAATTCATCTGCCTCAGCGTTATGTCTGTGAGGCACGCTCTTGATTCGCACGGTGTCGAATTCTCGAATAAGCTTCGTTACTAATTCATGGTATTTTTCCAGTGTTGGATCCTTCGCCCCGTAGTCCCCTGCTGTTTGCCGAACTACTAGCTGGTCGTATGGGCTTTCAAGTTTCTGACACCAATTTTTCTGGCCAGGCGCAAGCCCGCTATGAGAGCTTCATATTCAGCCATATTGTTGGTGACATTGAAGCTGAACTTAATGGCCTTCATTACTTCCAGGCCTTCGGGGCCTTTAATGATCACCCCTGCTCCTTGGTGCTCGGCGCCCGAGGCACCATCAACGTACAAGGCCCATTCTGGCTCATTTCGTCGGGACTTGGGTGGCTGTCCTCGGTAATGGGGACCTCGGCAATGAAATCTGCCAAGGCTTGAGCTTTTATGGCTTTCCGAGGTTCATAAGTGATGTCGTGTTCGCCAAGCTCTATACACCATTTGGAGAGCCTTCCCGAATGGTCAACCTTCTTCATGACGTCCCGCAGGGGTAAACTACTTCGGACGATGATGGGGTGAGCCTGAAAATATGGTCGTAGCCTTCTTCCTTCCAGGACCAAGGCATATATAGCTTTCTGTAACAAAGGATTTAGCCTTCCCGAATGGTCAATCATTTCCTCTTTCACAAGGACTGAGCTTACTGCTTTTTCTGTGACGGCGAGGTACAATACGAGGGGCTCTCCCTCGCGAGGTTGCCGAAGAGTGGGCAAACGGGCTAAGTAGATTTTCAGTTCTTCCTAAGCCCTTTGGCAGTCCTCATTCCAAGAAGGATCATCACAGTTGAGGTTGCTCTCCTTTTTTGCTGCCTTAGTGAGGACTTTGAAGAATGCTCGACACCGGTCTCCATACCTGGAAACGAACCTGCTAAGAGAGGTTATCCTTCCGGTGAGTCTCTGCACATCTTTTATTGTGACGGGAGTTCAGAATTCAAGCAGAGCCTTAATTTTTTCTGGGTTAGCATCAATGCCTCTTTCTGATACCACGTACCTAAGAAACTTTTCCGAGGTTACGCCGAAGATGCATTTTTCGGGATTAAGGCGGATCCCGAAGGTTCTGAGCTGGTGGAAAGTTTCCTTTAGATCTGCGATGTGGTCGTTAGGCAGCCTGCTCTTGACTATCATGTCATCGACATAGACTTCCATGTTCCTCCTTATTTGGTCATTAAAGACCTTACTCATTAACCTCTGGTAGGTAGCTCCTACATTTTTGAGCCCGAAGAGCATTTTGATGTAACAATATGTTCCACTCTCGGTGATGAAGGCGGTCTTCTCCTCATCTTCGGGGTCCATCCTTATTTAATGATACCCACTGAAGGCGTCTAGGAAACTTAGGAGCCCGTATTCGGCAGTTGAGTCCACCAACCAGTCTATTGGTGGAAGAGGGTATGAATCTTTTGGGCAAGCATCCTTCAAGTATCTGAAATCGATGAACATTCGGAGCTTACTGCTCCCTTCTTTTATGGCAATAACCACATTGCTTAACCATTCGGGGTACTTGACCTCCCTGATTACATCAGCGTCCAATAAGCGCTGGACTTTGGTTTTGACGAAGTTATTTTTATGGACTGAGATGCCCCGTTTCTTTTTCCAGACAGGTTTTGCTTCCGGACCTACTTTAAGGCTATGCTGTATTATGCGAGGGTTCTACCCCCGGCATGTCTTTCAGCAAGTAGGCAAACAGGTTTTTATTCATCAGTAGAAATGATACAAGTTTTTTCTTGTCACCTTCGGCCAAGTTTTTCCCTATTCGGGTATTTCGGCCCGGGACAAGTTCTACTTCTTCCATTTCTACCTTCGCGGGATCTTCTGCCTCGCCCTTTTTTGGTTTTCCATCAGGCAAAGCCTCTGCCTCTACAGTTTGCGCAAAGTTGGTTGCTGGACGAACACTTTCCTTACTTCGCCCTGATCAATGAAGATTTCTGTGTCTCTATCCTTGGTGGCAAAAGTGACAGTTAAGTACTTTACGTCAGGGCGAATGTGCAGATTTCCCTGTGTTTGCCTTCCAAGGATGGCATTATATGACGAAGGAACATCCATGACAATAAACTTTGTCATTGTCGAGGCGAATAATTCGGCAGTCCCATCTACCGAAGTTCCTTTCATCATTAGGGGAAGATCGATCCATCCGAGGACGGGCAATTCGGATGGTTCTACCCCGAAAGTAGGCGAAGTGATGGGCTTAAGATCACTGTTGGATATACCCAAGTTCGGCAGCAAATGTGAGAACAAGACGTCGGCGTTTGATCCGTCGTCAAGAAACACTCTCTTGATGTCTCAATTTCCTATCCTCACCATGACCAACAGGGGATCGTCATGGGGAAAGATGACGGTGGAACCATCCTTGCGGGCCAGTTTCTTCGTCGGGCTCTGATATTCCATCACTGATATTTCTCTAGCCTTCTTCTTTCTTTCCGAGGATGGAAGTCCTGTCGTAATTGTCTGTATTATTCCTGCCGGAGGTGGAGGATGCCTCTTCGGGCTTCAGTTCCTCCGCCTGTCGGAGTCGTAGTCCTCATCATCTGCCTTTCCTTCTTCCTCTTTTGTTCATTTTGGGGAAGGCATTCGCAGAAATCACCGAAGTTAGCCTTGTTTTATCAGCGACTCTATGTACTTTTTCAATTGGAAACAGTCTTCGGTGTCGTGGCCGTGGTCGCGGTGAAACTGGCAGAACTTCTTCATGTTCTTTTTATTATCAGCAGTCATGGCCCTTGGCCGCTGAATCTGGGTCCCCTGTCTTTCCATCGTCATGAGGATGTTGGTCCTCGTGGTGTTCAGGGGTGTGAAGATTGGGGGTTTCCTTCCTCTAATCCTTCGAGGTCGTCCTGGCTGGTCGGCTGGATACCGCATTTGCTGGCTGGATCCCTCGGCACGGGTGTGATTGGACTTCGGTCCACCCATCCTCAGCTCTTCAGCTGTCATGTACTGCTCGGCCCTTCGGTAGAATTCACCAAGTGTGTCCGGGGGGTCCTTGGAAAACTCGTAGAACAGCTGTGAGTCCCTCTGAAGGCCCCATGTCATGGCGAGAATACATATTTCAGGGTGAAAGTTTGGGACACTTAAGGCTTCTCTGTTAAACCTTTCGACATAGTCGCGGATGGTTTCTCCATTTTTCTGCGCTATGTCAAACATCTGGACAGGCATCTTTGCTGTCGGCCGGCTTCCATTGAATTGCTGTGTAAAGGCCGTAGATAACTCATGGAATTCCCTAATGGTTCCTGGAGTCAACGAATTGTACCACGCTGTTGCTGTTCTTGTGAGGGTGACCTCAAAACATTTGCATAGGGTAGCTTCATCAGCACCGTGCAGCACCATGTTGCGTTTGTATTTGGTTAAATGGGCCTGTGGATCAGTTCGGTCATCATAGGTTTCCAGCCGAGGGACCCTGAAGTCACCTGGCATGGCTGCCTCAACTATTGTTCTGGTGAACGGCGACTCATCCCCACAGAAAGTTTCAGACAGCCTGGCGCAGACCGGTTTGTGAGCTACCTGTTTTTCCACTCTCTCCAACCTCGCTAACACTTTCTCCATGAGGAGCGTGGCACTGGGCTCTTCTTTCTGGTGCTTGTAGGCTTCTGGGAAAGGAGATTGTCGGCATCTCTTCGGGGAGTGACTCCAGCGCCGAGGGGATGGGGACTTCACCTCAGGTGATGAGCTCCTTTGGCGTGGGATTTTAGGTCACTTGGACCTCACTTGTCCCGTAGGTCGTGCCCCGAGGGGTATATTTTCCATTGAAGACTCATCACGCGGATCCCCACTTCCCGAACTGCGATGGGTTGATTTAGGGCTTTTCTCCCGAGGGAGTACTGGTGAGGAAGGCCTCTGGGCCTGAGTTAATTGGGGCCACCTTTGGTCTATCTGCTGTGTCATTTCAGCCACAATAGAGCGCTGAAAGTCGCGTAGAAAACTCATAGTTATGACTAGAGGACGTTCCTCCTCAGGCGAGGAAGTCCCTGGAAGGGTTTGTTCAGTAGCCGGTTGAGCTTCAGGCGCGGACGAGGACTTTGGAAGCCCCTTGTCCTTTGAACGCCGAGTTTCAACAACGGCGACCTGAGGGTGAGTTCCCACAGACAGCGCTAAATCATGCCCAGCAGCATCTTCGTCAGGTGACATTATGACTTCGGGAGGAACTTCCAGAGAGGGAGAACGTCTAGAGCAAAGATTTCCCAGTGGAGTGTTCCTGAAATGCTCAGAAAAGAAAGTTAGGAGGTCCCCGGAGTATTTTTCTGGGGAGGAGCCTCCAACGCCCAAGTCAGTGTTCCGAGGGAAGATAGGGGAAGAGCACTAAGAGGCTAAATGGCCTTGCCTGTTTGTGTTTTCTCAGGGAGAGAAGGTCCGGATCCCTTGCCAGGGCTTATTTCCTGGTATTTATAGGGGTGCCCAGTCTGTTCAGATCACGACACGTGTTCGATCGGACGCGATCTGTACTTTCGGGCGTAGGAAACAGGTAGCCGTTTGTAGGCTCGTTGAGTCTGGGACCGAGACAGGTCATGACAAGACTTGGACGGCGTCGGCGTGTCAGACCGCCGTTCTAGGCGGCGTGTAGCGCCTGTGGGCGACATGTTAGAGACTCCTTAAATGCTCATACCGTACTCCCGAGGTCTACTGGGCGAGGTCGTTCTCTGGTACGGACGCCCCTCTTCGGGAATTATGCCTGTAGTTTGGGGAGTCCCCTGGTTCGGGGGTTCCGCCTTTGGGGAGATTTTCTCCTGCTTGAAATAGCTGGTTCTTCTACCCGAAAGCGATCCGTTTGGTCCCCCAAGGGAGCCGGTAACATCCTCGAAATTCCTGATGCACTAGCCGAAGTCCCGAGTTTGAGGTGTTTGACTTCACTCCTTCCGAGGTCAGTGATAGCCCCGCTCTTGGATAACGTCAGGCTTCCTGACCACACTTCTGGCAGGAAGTTTGTACTAAGAGAGGTGATAGCCCTTCGGCTATCAGGTATTGCTAGAATCTCTTGGGTGATGATTGATAATATCAAAAACCATGACTTTTCTTATTGCCACCACTCTAATATATCAATATCAGTTGGCTCAAATGATATGTTGAGGTTGTTATCCACTTCAGCCAAACCTGAAGCAGTTGGTTGTGGATGTTTCAGCATTTAGAGGGCGTGATTGAACCTTAATGAGATAGACATTGTAGGAGCTACGGTTTGAGGAGGTTTGAATCTTACCTTATATGAATGCATTTCACAAAACAAATTGTATAAAGATTGCAAGTAATTGTTAGTAGTAGCAGACATGGCTAAAACTTTGAAATGATTCATGTTCAGGTAGGTGTGAAAAATGCCTTTAAGTACTATGTTTGTGCTCAAGAATTTGACATATGGGTCAAGCAAAAATGCAACTAAAAAGATTGGGGGGGATGATTTCAAAATATTGAAGCCATTTTTCCATGCTTTCAAAATATTGAAGCCACTTTTCCTTTATGGCAGCCATAGTGGTTTTAAAAAACTCATCATTTGTAAACTTATGTAATGCATAAGTAATGTTTACTAAATAAGGCAACACTTGATGGATAGTGGGGTAGTAAACACTAGAGAAAAATTCTGTTGTCTTGTAAAAAAGCTTAAGCAATTCACATGCCTCAAAACATTTATCCCACATTTCTGCTATGAGAAATTCACAATTTGACTTCATGTCGAAGAAAAGGCACAATGAATTTGCAATAGATATGCATCCATCAACATCAAGTAAGTTGAGTTCCACTGGGTTGGACTATCTAATTTAAACCATTTCCAACTAAAATCCTTTCCATTTTCGAGACAAAACCTTTTGAACTCATAATATTCTTTGGACCCTGATTTCAAATATTACAATGAACTTTGAATAGGAACAAATTTAGTTTGCAAAACTTCCAACCGTTTTTGTGCACATAAATTTAAAATACGGTGCATGCATCTCACATAGAACAATCCATCTTCTAGAGGTGGTGGTTTTAATTGTGGACTCAAACGTTGAGCGGCAACATCATTGTTTGAGGTATTGTCAAAAGAAATGCACAAAACTTTGTCCACGTAATAAAATTCAATGCAAAGTTTCTAAGATGAAATTGTAAATATGAAAACCAGTACGATCAGATTCTGTGCACCTAAATGACAAAATATGTTTTTGCAGCACTCAATCATCATTAATCCAATGAGCAGCCATATAATAAAATGATTGTCCTAGAAGATTTGTCCACATATCACTTATGAATGCCAGACTATGATCTAGAGTTGAGAAATATGCTTGAAAGTTTGATTTTTCATCTTGAAATAATTTGAAGCTCACCCTCCTAGCAGTACTCCCAAATACTTTTCTAAATGGAGGGTTCAATTGTGATCTAATCCAAGATTATAAATGTACATCTTTAGCTTGTGAAAATAGTTTCTCAATAAGTATCATCCAATTAATCATGTCCTCTCTATAAGATTGTTGGTTAAATTTAAAAATAACTAGCTTGCCTGCGGTGCTCCCATATTTTGTTTGTTCTCCAAAATTGGTGGCCAAATCAGGATAGTGATTAGTTTGGTGATTCTCCATATGGCGTTTTAGTGTTCCAATGCCAGAGTTCTTTTCAGGCATCAAGTTCTTATTGCATTGTTTGCACTTCCTGTACCTCAATTTTCCTTCCTAAATAAAGTCAAAATACTCCCACACCTATATGGTTAGCCTTTTGGATTTACCTTGTGTTCATGGATCGTTGGCCTTAGGGTGATGGCTCATCAGCATTGGTTGAGTCCCATCCCATCCATCAATATTCTTGGTAGGGGTGGCCTCCACCGCTTCAATGTCATCATTGGATAGTTGATCATCAAGCTCCAAATCGTAATTTGACACATCAATTTGGTTATCATCAGCCACATCTTGGATGTGGACCCCTCGGTAGGCCAATCGGGATCGACAATCGAATAAGCCTCTAAGGCCAATGGTGCAATATAAAAAGCTATCCACACCCTTGTTGGCGGCCTTACCCTCTCTTCTTAATGCCATTAGTGAAAGAATAATAGTGGAGATGAAAAACCGATTTGAAAGAGATTAGGAAAAAATTAAGGGAAGATTAGCAAAAATGCTTAAGCAGTTGAACAAACTATGAGGGAATGTAATAGAGAAATAAGAGAGATTGTAATTGTTGGTGTGTGGAAGTGTGGCAAGTAAGACTCTCTATTTATAGTGAGGACCATGTTTTCTTTTTAGACCAAAAACCCCTAAAAAACTAGTTGTTACTTGTTTTTAGAATGGACAAAAAGGGAATTTGGGGTCAAAATGTCAGTTGGAGCCATTGGACTACAGTGTAATTTTGCCATTTTTTGGAAATTTGGAAAGGGAGTCATTGGTATTGCAAGAACTAGCTCGCCCTGGGAATGGTGCCTAGGCTAGTTCATGCCTAGCTTCAGGCTGGGATGTGGGCTGGGTTGTCCCGAGCCCACCTGTCACACCTCCCTCATCTAGGCCAATGGACAGCCCAAAAAAAATTGTGGCCCCCTAGGATAGGCCATGTTTGACTCTATGCCGGATCAGCTTGGCCCAATGGACACTTCTAATCAACATCATTCATTTTGGATGCATAGCTAAATTGGTGTTTCCCTATGTTAGCTTTATGACAGCATATATCCGTTTCCAACCCTGAGATGTGAGTACACATCATTAGATTGTAATGAGGATGGACTACCGTGTGGAAAGTATTGTTGGGTTTGTTGGCTTAAATTTAAGAAGCTCAAGAACTTTAGTTTGTTTAGGATTGGGTTTATGTTTTTGTTTAGGATTTGATATTAGTTTTCCTATTTGTTTAGGATTTGGTTTTTCTATTTTTGTTTTTGGTTTGGGTTTGCGCATGGCCTATAAAAAGGCTTATTATGTTAGAGTTTTGAGTATAAGAGAAAAGTCAATGTGCTGAAGACGTAAAATCTGAGGGTTTTAAGAGGGAAGGGAGGTACGAAGGCCAGAAAGAGCTAGGAAGAGAAGCCTTTTGCTATTCTTATATCTTGTAATTGTATGAAGACTAGATATTAGGGTTATCAATAGTGTGTAGGGGATCCGTAGACCAGCGTGAGCACTAAGGGCATATCTCTACTGTAATCTCTATATTTTGTTTGAGTGGATTTACTCTCATCTGTGGGTGTAGGTTAGTTAAGAGCCGAACCACGTTAAATTTGTGTGTGCTTGTCTGATTGTGTTTGTTATTCCGCTACGCATGATGGGTGATTAGAGAATTTTTCCCAACAAGTGGTATCAGAGCTTATGGTTTGGTCCTTGTATGGTGGACGGTCTGGTGCATTATGGCATGGTGGAGCGTATAGTTCAATGCTTGGCAAGGTGGAGCATTTGGATTGTTTGATGAAAGCCCTAGGGAATCGTCTTAGGGATATTTGACAGTGGTTGCGGCATGGTACTGACAACTCGGTACAAGTTTGAAGATTGAAGATTTTGTTCATCTGTGTTGATGCTCGTGATGTTGATGTTCCTGAAGTTTAGTTTCTCATAATTTCTAGTTCGTTGTTGTTCTTGTCTTAGCGATAGTTGTAATTCGTAGTCATGTTCATGTTGTTCGTAATCGTTTGCGTTTGTTGTTGTGTTCGTGTTTTAGTGATGTTTGTGGTGTTCATGTCTTTGATCGTGATCGCGTGTTCATGATGTTTATATTTGTGGTAACGAATTTGAGCCAAGGTGGAGATTGTTGGGTTTATTGGCTCAAATTCAAGAAGCTTAAGAATTTTAGTTTGTTTAGTATTGAGTTTATGTTTTTGTTTAGGATTGGATGTTAGTTTTACTATTTCTTTAGGATTTGGTTTTTTTATTTTGTTATGATTTGGGTTTGCGTGTGATCTATAAAAAGAATTGTTGTGTTAGAGTTATAGGTATGAGAGAAAAGTCAATGTGGTGAATAGGCAAGATATGAGGGTTTCAAAAGGGAGGAGAGGTCTGGGGGTGGGAGAGGGCTAGGATGAGAAGCCTTTTGTGATTATAATATCTTATAATTGTGTGAGAGCAAGTTATTGGGGCTGTCAATAATGTGTAGGGGATATATAGGCTAGCGTGAGCACTAAGGGCATACATTTACTGTAATATCTATATATTGTTCAAGTAGATTTTCTTTCATCCGTAGATGTAGGCTAGTTAAGAACCGAATTACATTAAATTTGTGTGTGCTTATTTGATCATATTTGTTATTCCACTGCGCATAACAGGCTAATTGGGGAATTTTTCCTAAGAAGTATTTATCAACCGCTACTCTTAGGATGTCAAGAAAACTAGGCACTAGTTAGTGCCAATTAATAACTTCCAAATAGCGAACGCATCTACATTTTCAATCCCAGATAACTCAGACATGAATTTCCCACATATCCGCGCAGTTGTATTTGAAAGAGAAGACGGCTCAAAATCGCTTGATTTGGCCCTAAATAGTTAATTTCATATACCGACAATAAAAATTTAGTAGAAATGCTATATAAATAAGGCCAAAATGCACCTTTAGTCCCATAATTTTGCTCACTCAAGCGAGTTAGTCCTTTAACATTGACTCAGGATAACTTAGTCCCTCAACTTGGAAAAATTAAGCGAGTTAGTCCCTTGTTATACGGAAAAACAAACAGCGTTAGTCTCTCCTCCCCTGGCCACCACCTGGGGCCATCTCCATTGAATTCGGGCCCACCTCCTCACCGTCGGCCTCACCCCTCTTCATCACCTCTCTCTTCGTCAAGTCCGACATCGAATTTGCCTCTTTTCCTCTCTTCATCAAATCCGACATCGCCTTTTCCCCTCGCCCTCACCTTCAAATCCAGCCTCGCCGTCGGCGTCTCTTCGTCGAATCCGCCTTCAGCCTCTTTTACTCCCTCTCCCTGACATCGTTGCCCTTTTCTCTTCCCTTCCCTCGCTCCTACCCGCCACATCTTCTTCATCAAATCTGTCGCCCATTGCCCATCACCCGTCGCCCGTCACCAGCCGTCACGAGATTAAATTGCACTAGCCAATCATCGTTAGATCCGATTGTGCTCGGCAGTCGTGGCCGGATCCTTCATCTGCTCACTTTTCTCCTATGCTAGCCCACTATGCTCTCCCCGATTGAACGACAAGCAGCCTACCAACATCGTTTTGGTCACGTGACTCTTCATGCGCTCTTTCTATCAACCAAGGGACCAAGTTGCGTAGTTTCTCAAAGTTTGAGGACAAAGTTGCATGGTTTATCAAAGTTGGAGGACTAAGCCATACTGAGTCAGAGTTGAGGGACCAACTCGTGCGAGTTGACAAAGTTGGAGGATCAATAGTGCATTTAGGCCTATAAATAATTGTGGCCTTGAAAAGTTGATAAAATTATTCTGTAAAGTCATCATAACATTTTAGAGTTTAAGTTCATGGGGATCAAGTCCCCCTATTAAAATCATAATATTTAGTTTACTAAATTAGTACTGTATATTATACGCATAGTATATATCAAAATTATCTCGTTTCTTTCAAAATCCGCCTTTGATTAGAAGAATATGATTTAGGGGTTTTGTGCTTGGGAAGGGAGTGACATGCTTTAATTTGTCCACAGTTTTGGCACGGACTGTTGGTAGCAAGTCTTGGTTTGCTTCTAAGGGAGTTTCTACGGTCTTTGTGTAAGTTGTGATCCTAATCGTAGGTTCATAATTTTAATTGTAGGATCGTACGATCTTACAATCCTAATTTAAAAAACTTTATTAAAATGTTGTAGGATCGAAGACATGGTAGGATTGTGATAGGATGGTAGAATTAAAAGATCTTACCTAGGTATTGGTTTTTTGTTAGAGATAAATTGCATGTGTTAGGCACCTCCTAAATGCTTGGCTTAGGCCAAGAAGGACCAAGAAAAATGAGAGAAAACAGAAAGAGAGAGTAAGAAGAACTATGGAGTCTAGTGCAGTGATCTATGAGTAAAGCTGGAGACTTTCAGGGCCTAAATGCACATGGGAAGGAACTATGGAAAAACAGACAGAAATCTAAGAAAGGGGATCAAATTGTACACTTGTGTAAGTGATACAATCAAAACTACAAACTTAAGGATGGCATTTTCGGCCATGCAAATTTTATTGGTGACTAGTGTAAGACTAGCCCACTTTTGGTGGACATCCATGATTACTAGTCAAATTTTGTCTACCACTAGTGTACTATTCACTAGTTACTAATTAAACCAACTAGTTGTTTGTCTAGTTTTATGGCCGGTTATACAAGGGAGATTTTGTGGCCTTGGTACTTGTGTTGTCTTGTGCTTGGCATAATGGGCCAAGATGTGACTTGAATGACATAATAGACATAAGTCTCAAGGGCGGCATTGTGATCTTATGATCGTGAGGGCATCATTGCTTCATGCAAGAAAATGGAAGGCAAAAGCGAGTATTTTAGCTAACTAAAAACAATAGCCTTTCGGCCGAAACTAGTTGAAACAAATTAGAGTTCATTTCGGGCTTTCTTTGCTCTTCACTTGACCGAAAGCTTGCCTTGAGCTCCTTCACAAAATTGGCCTTGAAATTCAAGAAAACTTGTGAGCATTGAAGGATTCAAGCTTGGAGGAGTATATTTCAGCCTTTGCTTGCTTGGATTCAAGTGTTGTTCTTGGAGATTCAAGGAAGCCGAGCCTATTCAAGCTAGGGTTCCAAGGTATTTTGTGATTCTACTTGAATACATGGTAATCCTTCCATGAATGAAGAGTTTAAGTGCTCAATTGTTGATGAAGTAAGCTAATTGAGTGAGTAATGTTTCGGTTTGGAAGTGAAAGATTGGCCGAATGAGTTGGATAAATGAACATGGTGTTCTTCTTCATTAAGATGGAAATTAATCCATGTTTGATGCTTGATAATGCCTATTTAATCTTGTGATAGGTTGTTGTGGTGAAGGACACCAAAACTTGTGGAAGTTAGTGTGTTGGCCAAAAGGTGTATTTCGAGGTAATTCATGTTCTATTCTTGATTTCATGGCCTTGATGCCATGAGCATTGATTATTGATGTTTTGGTGAATGTATGTTGAGTTGGAATGATGAAGAACAAATGTGTGTGAAGTTGGACATTAAAGCCGAGAGCTTGAAGTAGTGCAAATTGATGCTCATTACTTAATTACATGGTATAAGTGCCATGAACGGTGTTTATTGGTGAATTAATGTTTAGGTAATGGGCTAGTTTAATAGAGAACACTAATATGTGATATGGGCATTTTAGCCGAGAGCTGGACTTGATGTATAATGGTGTATTTTACTTGAATACATGGTAATGATGCCATGAACAATGTTTAGTGGTGATTTAGTGATTATATGATGAACTAAATTGATGAAGCACATTGTTGTGTGTAAATGGGCACTATGGCCGAGAACTTGGAATAATGTGGTTGAGTGTCCTTTACTTGGTAACATGGAAATTGTGCCATGGATGATGTTCATTGATGATTAGAAGTTCAAGTTGTGAGCTAGAATGATGGGTAGCACATATCTATGGAAATGGTCTATTTGGCCGAGAGCATAAGCTTGTATATCTTAGTGTTCTTCATGTGAATCATGGTAATTAGTCCATGAGTGTGTATGTTGATGCCTATGTGATTGTTTTGGTAGGCATTGTGATTGAGGAACACTTGGATACTTGAAGCTTGGTTGTAACCGAGAACTATTGAGGTAGGGTTCACTAACACTTGGTGTTGCTTGGTATTGTGCCATGGTTCAAGTGTTTAGAGTGGCTAAGTGATGGTTAAAATCTGCCATGTGATCTTAGTTGCTTGATGGGCTTAATAATTATACTTGGTTGTTTTGTTGATTAGCTAATTAACTATGGTACATGTACTAGAAATGCAAGTAAATGTGGCCTATTTGCTTGGCATTTTGGGAGCTCCAAATGGAAATGATAGATTGGTAAGATTTGTGTGCAAGAAATGCACATGGGTACATGTATGGCTTATATGGCCGAGAGCAACAATGTGGAGTGTGCGTGTGTACTTGTGTGCTTTGGTGATTTCTTGTGCATGCTAACCCCATTTGATGATTAATTGTTATGATTATATAGTCTGTATATGGATATGCTTGGCTTTCTTGTCTTTGTGTCTGTTTTGCAGGTTGAGCTAACCAATTGGAGGTTAAGCTTTGAGTGAACACTCAGCTTAACTAAATAGACTCTTTTTAGAGTTGGTTATATATAAGTGAATCCTATTGAGTTTTACTCACTGCCCATCCTTTTCTTTTCAGGCAAAGATATTCGGCCTGAATAGTGCTTGCTTGCTTGTGCTTGTGTTTGCACTAACTTTACTTAGTTTCCAAGGTATGTGCCAATGTGTGCTTGGCTTACTACTTTTGGGTTCACTACAAGTCTTATTGTTTGTTGGCCGAGACTTATGTTTTAAGTTTGCAGGCTGTAGAGTGGGAACTGTCTAGGAGAGCATGGATACTTGGACTTTAGCTCTGATTGTGGTATTCACCTTTATGACCATGAATATGGCCATAGGCTTGGTGTTGCAATGTGTACTTCTGTATGGGATTCTCAAGGTATTATTTGACCATTAGGAGTATGGTCTTGGGTTGTATGTAACTTGGCATGAACAACTTATGGATGCTTGGCATATATAGCCATGTTAGATACTAGGTAGACTACCTTTTGATTTGTATATATGTGTTGTCTTGGATACCTAGTTTGTGGATGTTTTGTGGATCTTGGATGCCAAGTTATGTATGGACTTATGGATGGCATTATGCTTGCCTATGTATGCTGGATATTATAGGCCAAAGTTGCCACTTTTATGTGAATGGTTATGGACTTGGACATGTGAAACTGTTGTGCACAATGGTATGTACTTTAGTAGGCCGAGAGCATCATGCATCTTATTTGTTGTTTTCAAAACCTAAACCAACATTGTGGGCTTCTTTGTTGCCATATAGATAGTACACTTGATTGCACACCATGTATGCACTTAAACTTCATTAAGTGTTGCCTTGCTTGGAATGCAAGTTTTCAGTTAAAATCTTGATTGTTGTGCAAGTTAGTGTTTTGGGCCTTGCCTTTGCTGCAAGTTGATAATGCATCTTGTTAAAGCCACCTGGGCCACCTCCCAGGCCTCATAACTTAAGAAAATAAGACTTAAAAGTTGCCATTACTTGCTTGGCCGAATCAGACACTTTGAGATTAAACATTGGGTTTGAGAGTTAAATTAGAAGATGATAGGCCAGGGCCTGAGTGAGGTGTGACAGCATGGGTGATCCATAACATTTAATTTTCATTATATTTTCATCTCTAGTCTACTAAATATTCTGTTTAGATCTTAAACATATTAAAAACGTCATATTTTAGTTCTAAATTCATTAAAAACTTTTCATTTTAGTCCTTAATTGGACGAAATTTGTTAACTCAGCATAACTATCTAATAACAACTTTTTAAAGAATAATTTAAATTATTCGGTAACTGTCTTACTGTAAACTTAATATATATATAATAATATTCCATTCGTCCCATATTCTTTGCACCATTCACTTTTCAGCAATTAATCTATGATTTTTTTATTTTCAACATTTTAGTATATAAATGAAGAAATTTTATTATAAGAATGATAAATCAAGACATATAGTTTCTAAACTAGTCTATATATTTGGCGTTGTCATGGGATTTAAGGACTTCACAATCAAAGGAGATCAATAATTCATCAAGTTTATTGAAATTTTAAAAAATTATTACATATACGACATATGGGATTGCAAAATCAAACGTCATAATGTGTACAATAACTTTAATCCATAGTAAACACAACTAGTAATATATTATAAAGTCAAGTCCATTCATGACAATCGTTGTCATTAAATTGAGCTGTTGATTACTCAAGCACTACCCCAATGTATTCAGAATCAATTTTTGTCAGCTCTTTGACTCGTCAGGGTAATTTTGCTACAATAAGAAGTATAAATTTGTATTAAAATGTGCTTAATTGAATTATACAATCAAGATAATATATTGTACCTATCAAGAGAATGAATTGCAGATGTAGATGGTTGTGAAGAATTTGTTAAATGGTAAATAGGATGCTCTCGAAACTGTGACCTGTACATTGATATCCACATGTAATTAATTGAGCGATGTAACTATTTAAGGAATATTTTTTTAAAATAATATGACTATCTTAAAAGAATTTTTTAAAGAAATATTTATTAAGTAAATACCTAAGAACATAAATCATTCCGAATGATTGTTTGACTAAGAATAGTTATTATAGTATTCACTTTTTGTGCGCATAATTAATGAATTATTTATTAAATTAATAACTTATTTTTTTATTATATAATTAATGACTTCCATAATGATCAGACAGTTCAAAAGTACCAGGTGCCAAAGTGTAGGTTTTCATAAAATAAAGGGTGCAAACAGTAGGTTAGAGTCAACCTCAAGGGGTAATTGTAACTTTCTCTAGATTATTTACATGATGAAATATACTGTAATAACACATGTTAGGTTCAATTAAAAAATGTTAATGACAACTAAATATTTAATTTCTAAAATTGTAGTAAAATATATTCATCCAATATTACAAATTTATCTAATTTTAAAAAAAATGTAAGTGATAAAAAAACATTTAAATTCTAATATTGTAGTAAAATATATTCATCCAATATTACAGATTCATCTAATTTTTTTAAAAAAATGTAAGTGACAACAAAACATTTAAATTCTAAAATTGTAGTAAAATATATTAATCCAATATATAAGTTAAACTAACCAAAATAAAGCTAACAATCTAATATGTGCGTTATGTTTAAGAGATGGGTAAATTTTATTTATGGTTCCTAACCTTATCGCGTTGTCCTAAACGGGCCCCTAACCTTCATTTTGTCCTATTAAAGTTTATTGTAGTTGGCAACAGGTTGGGTCGATTGGAGGAAATGTTAAATGGTGACTGTTGATGATGGAGCCAGTTGTTAATGTGCAGGGATGTGGTGGCCGGAGATGGTGAGGGAGGAAGAAAGGGGGAGATGATGGTTGTCGTAATAAATTTATTAGCTTTAGGGTTATTTGAGTGAGAATAAAAAAATGTAAGATGAATGTTGGCATTTATCACAAAAATTTTGTTAAAGTTAACTATGAAAATGACAGAAGGACTACGATTGAGACACAAATAGGGATATTAGGGACTTTAATAGGAAAAAATGAAGGTTAGGGACCTGTTTAGGATGATGCGATAAGATTATGGACCATAAATGGAATTTACCCTTTAAGAGATGCATAAAATTAAAATGAATAAAATCTTCACCAACAGTACAGATGCATCATTAATATATTAATAAATGAAATTATTTATGAAAATTTAAATTTGTATCATCAATTATTCTATATAAAGTGACGTCAATTTTTTATGATGTTTTAGTAAGTAATAATTATATATAGAGAGTTATAAGTAATTAGATTATTGGGTAAATTATAAAAGCCCTCATGTAGTTTGATCTAACCTACACTTTGCTGATTTTTTTTTGTTCAAAAGACATGTTCAAAATTGTTTTTTTTTGTTTCATGATAAAATATAATGTAATAACAGAAGTTAGGTTCAATTAAATAATGTTAGTGACAACTAAATATTTAAACTCTAAAATTGTAGTAAAATATATTCATCCAATATTTAAAAACATTTTTTTGTTACATTATGTAATACTCTATATTTTATTGAAATTATTACTACGTTGTAAGCGTATTTTATACAAAATACATGTTCAATACAAAAATTGATTAGAAATTGAGGCAAACAAAATGATACAAGTTGAGCCGTTCCAAATGTAATTCTTTAAAGTGGGTTAACTATTCAGTAGTCAACATAATTGCCAAATTATTTATATTCTACTCGTCAGATTAAAAAATATGCATCAACACTTTGAGCATAATGATTTTTAGAAGAGTATTATCATATTCTGTCAAACATTAAGGACTGATATTGGTTTCTCTAAAAACTCTAACTACTGTCTAGTTGGAATCTAATAAATTAGGGACTGATTAAGTAATTAAACCTGAACACAAATATGATTAGATACATTAGATTAGGTTAACATTATAGAGTGGCATCTTCACTTCACTTTCGTCTATCTTGCTCTGTTGGTTGGTTCTAGTCTCCGCCGTCCACTATCTCTTCCATCCCTCTCCAACTCGTAGTCCAACCACTTGCCGCCAAATATCACCCTTGGTAAACGGCGATTCACCTCCAAGATTTCCATTTTCATATTTTTTCCCCCTGATTTTGTTTTCTCTGCTTTCAAGTTTTTTTTTCCTTCACCGTTTTTTAACCCTTTGGCTTTCTTTAACTTAGATATCACGGATCTGGTAAAGCCCAAAAATATACTCTAATTATTATTGTTGCTTTTACTGCCAAAGTTGGTTTCTGTTATTTTATTTATTTATTTTTTAAGATGGGAACAATTTCTATTCATCTGTGGATGCATGATGGGTATACAACTAATGAAATATTTCAAATAAGGAATTTTTTTCATACTGGAGTTGTGACTGTTCTATTTGTTTTCGGTGTTGATCCATTTCAGATCTGTTGGGTTTTTAGTGAAGGGTTATTGTCTGGTGTTTTCAATATAGTGTTTTGATTTTACTATGCAATTTTCTTCACTGGTTTTTAATCTTTGATTTCCATAATCATTCTGGGTTTTTTTATGGTTTCATTTTAAGTTTATCGGGTGGCAGACACAAGTAATGTATGGCGTATATGAATTCTTTCCGGCATCAATGACTCAACAGATCAACTGTATAGAGTAATCGATTTGTTTGAATTACCGCCAGACATTTCATTAAACAGAAGATAATAACATTCATAAAAAATAGGTAACTGTTGAATTGTTGTTGTTTTTGAAGGAAGGATTCATATTTTGCTTTACTAACATTTTTTGCACAATGAAGAATCTGAAAAGACAATTTTTAATTTTCCTAGAATGTTCGGTTCATTGTTGGAAACAATGGATGTGTTCAAAATTGAAAGGGTTGTAACAGCCAACATTCAGATAAGTATTATTAATTTTCTATCATATATAATGCTTAACATTTACTGACAACAATTGTTCTCACATTGTTCTCACTTACATAAATCTCTGTAAACATTTTTTCGTTTAAATCATTTTTTTTGTCTTATGTTTTCTGGTCACACTATTGATTGTGAGATGTGTATTTTACATTTGCTATAGAATGTTTTCTCTGATTACCAGAAATCATTGGATGTACTATGTTTTGATGAGAAGCATCTGGAGAAATTTAGGATAGGTATTCCTAATTTAGTATGACCCACTACCTTTAGTTGATTAACCATGAAAATTACTCTCACAGTACTTATATTTTTATAGGAACCATATTCAAACCTTCCTGCTACAAACAATAACACCTCTTCAAACAGTCAGGTGTGTACAGGTAATCCCATAACCTTGTACTTTGAACTAGTAGTAATGTATCATAAATGCTGACTAAGTGAATGAGTTGTTTGGCACCAAGACATTTGATTAATTCATAAATTGGTAATGTAACATTTATTCACAAATACAACTAAAATGAACATTGAAATTTCACTTATATACCAAACAGTCAGCTGTGTACAAGTAATCCATTGTCTGTCAGGCACATTATGTACCATGTTAGTGTATACATTATGCATAAAAAAAACTATCAAATTATAAAATATGTGTTCATTTATATTGTTATTTTAATGTTCTATATTAATAGTATTCTGGTTAAGTAATCTTTACACTTATATTAACATGCTATTGGTTTCTGTTCTGCATACATTTTATGCAGTTGTGATGAAAGAACCTAGGAGATATATTACAGAGCTAACCTACAACACTAAGGTAACTTTGTTCAATGTTCTATACTGACAGTATTCTAGTTAATGGTTAAGAACTCTGTACATTTGTATTAACGTTAATAACTAGGTTTTGTTTAGGTAAAGACTTCATGGAGTTGTTTAAATTGCATAGTTAAATTGTTATTCAATGTTTAATTTGAGCATTCTGCCTCAGATATTTGTGCATTTGTATTAACATTTTATTGGTTTATATGTAGCAGCCACTTCATGGAGTTATAATGAAATCACACAGGAGCTATATATACAGGAGACTTACAACACTAAGGTAACTATATTCACATCCACTAATTTGCTAACATAATAAGATTAAATTGATATTTTGAAAAAATAACATGTTTTGAATGAGATAATACCTCTTCTACTCTATTTGGGTATATCTTAAGCCTACTTTACTGTTTTGGTCTTTTCCCGAGCTTTCCTATTAAATTATTAGAGCACAAAGTGAAAAAGATCAGACTATAAATAATAATCATTGTTAAATAGAAGAGGGTCTAACAGAAGTACATATGATGAAATGAATTCAACAGATGTATAAAAGTTAAAACTGTAACTATATTCACATCCACTAATTTGCTAATATAATTTGATTAAATTTGTATTTTTAAAAAATAACATGTTCTGAATGAGATAATGCCCCTCCTGCTTTATTAGGTATATCCTAAACCTACTTTACTATTCTGATATTTCCCTGAGCTTTCCTGTTAAATTATTAGAGCACAAAGTGAAAGAGATCAGGCTATAAAAAAGATAACTGTTAAATAGAAAATGATATGACAAAAGTACGTATGATGGCATGAATTCAATAGCTGTATAAAAAGTTAGAATTGTACCTTCTACACTGTTGGCCAACACCTAGAACTCTGATTTTATACGTGAATGTTAGTTGTTAGAAATTGGGTTATTTCAAATTTAATGGCTAATTTTAAGCCATTAATTTATGCATACCTATATAGAATATAAATCAGAGTATGTAACATTTAATTTTCATCTCTAGTCTATTAAATATTCTATTTAGATCTTAAACATATTAAAAATGTCATATTTTAGTTCTAAATTCATTAAAAACATTTCATTTTGGTCCTTAATTGGACGAAATTTGTTAACTCAACGTAACTGTCTAATAACAACTTTTTAAAGAATAATTTAAATTATTCGGTAACTATTTTACTGTAAACTTAATATATATAATAATACTCCCTTCGTCCCATATTCTTTACACCATTCACTTTTCAGTAATTAATCTCTGATTTTTTATTTTCAACATTTTAGCATATAAATGAAGATTTTTTATATAAGAATGATAAATCAAGACATATAGTTTCTAAATATATATTATTTTAAAATTTTTTTAACAAATACTAATATGAATAAATTCAAGTCAAACTAAGTGAAAATGTCAAATGATGTAAAGAATATAGAACGGAGGAAGTATTTTTTACAAATAATGGCCATTCAAATTACTAGTTTTTCTTATATGTAAGTTGAACTTATTTCATTCAAAAAGAAAAAATAATAATTTTAAATTATTTACTTACTGTAAAAAAATCATTATACATTTCTAATTTATTGGAAGTCAATTACTAAATATTTAAATTATGGACATTGTACTCTTTTTTTATTTTTCAATAATATCTTTGTTCATGAATTTCTTTCAAACTTGTGTTGATTATTTTATTGATTATGGTGATGTATACTTTATTAAAGTTTGAATTTTACTTGTATTGTATCAATAATTATGTTGTATCATTGTTATGACACTTAAATTTTATTTGAGCTTCTAATATAATTAGTCTTTTACATAAATTATATTATTTAGAAAAAAAAATTTAAGCTTTTGGTAGGTTCTTACAATCTACGATCCGATCTTGTACGGTAAAAAATAATCCTAGGTAGAATCCCAATCTTAACAACCTTGGTCTTTGTATCAGGCGAAGAAATTTAAGGCCTCTAATATGGCTTTCAATATTGTTTCAAGTAGGATTATCAAAATTTCAATTCAAATTTTAGAATCATATGACTTTACGATCTGAAATAGAGAAAACGATTCTATTTGTTCAGTAATTATAGTCACTAATGATTATATTTCTGATTTGATTCTATGACCACAATTCATAGAAAATAAAAAAAGATTTCAAGCTATAAGGGTATTGTTGTAGCTAAGTCTACGGCCCTTTCTCCAAAATTCACTTTAGATGTTGGTTCAGGTAATTTGGAACTCATGAAACTTCAATACATTTCAAGCATTTTTTCCATTGGGTAGTATGGAGAAACAAGGCTAAAAAAACTGGGTAAAATTATGAAATGCACATATGTATATATGTACATACTAGATGATGTTAGAAGGAGGGGAGTTTCTATTTGGTTTGGATCATTTATGGTAATTATGTTTGTTAGGGTGGAAGATTTGATTGGATACTAGTAGAGATAGTAATTATGTTTAAAATTTTTAGTTATGGAAATTTAGTTGTAAACGTTTCCTTATTTATTTAATTCCATTTTTTCCATTTATTCTTCTCGTTCACGAGTTTCAACATATTTCTACTCTCTTTATCTCTTTCTCTCATTTTTTTTCTCAATTGTCCAAATATTCATGGTTCAAAACATTAACTTTGTTCAAAATTTATAATTATAACAATTTAGTTTGTATACATTTCATTCTTTATTTAATTTTTTCATTTTCTTTTCTTCTTCTCCATCTCGAGTTCACCATCTCTATATTTGTCTTTTTTTTTTCTTACCAATTGTCGTTATGTTCACAGTTTCAAGTGGAGAGTTTAATACATAGCCCACAGAGTTTAATACATTTCACTTCCATTAACACATATCACACATAGATTAATACAATTCACCTCTAGTTTAACAAACATATCGCACAGTTTAATACATTTTGCATCCAGTTTAACACATATCCTATACAAATTAATACAATTCAATTCCTGTTTAACATATATCTCACACAGTTTGATACATTTCTCACATTATTTTTAGTTTCATCCTAGCTCCAATCATTTCGCATTATAGATTTGCTGCCACTTTTTTTACCTGTACTTGTCTCACTACAATTGGTGAGCTTGTGAGAGGTATCCTTATCTTTCATTGTCATATCTGCACATTATGTTACAAAAAATTTACTTAGTTCCACACAAACAATATTGGAACTCAAGACTCATACAAAACCAGAAGCATACAAATAAAACTCAAAAGCATACAAATAAAATCCAGAATCATAAAAATAAAACTCAAAATCATACATATATATCTATGTCTTTACAAACTAGAATCGAGCAAATAAAATCCAGAAATATACATATAAATACATTTATATCTTTGTTTTTACATAAAACACACACACACACACACACACACACACACACACCTTTGTTTTTACATAAATGCGCACACACACACAC
Source organism: Aquilaria sinensis (assembly GCA_005392925.1). Taxonomy (NCBI): domain Eukaryota; kingdom Viridiplantae; phylum Streptophyta; class Magnoliopsida; order Malvales; family Thymelaeaceae; genus Aquilaria; species Aquilaria sinensis. The sequence goes on from SMDT01000432.1 coordinate 155,588, forward strand.
ACACACACACACACACACACACACACACACACACACATATATCTTTGTTCTTTACAAAAATAGAAGCATACATATAAAATTCAAAATTCTACATATTTGTGTTTTTACAAACCTAGAAGCACATATATAAACCTCAAAAGCATACATATATATACATATATTCTTTATAAACCCAGAATATACATATAAGTCCTAGAAAAATACATATATATATCTGTGCTCTTTTCAAGCCCAGAACATACATATAAAACCCAGAAACATACATACATACAAATCCACATTATTTTCCAATATAAAACATAAATTGTTTATGTTTTTTGTGGATCTCAAAAAATGATACGCACATTTTGTTTCTTCACCAGGATTTATGTCGGAAGCACCGCCATCAGTTGTACCCACTCCCTAAACCTTTTTACTTCACCTTTGCAATCTTGTTTCGTCCCTTTCGAGAGCGTTTCTTCTGTCCTCCCTGGGTCCTATTCAACCTTCGCCCTCCTCTACACTTGCCGGAAATCTGAGTGTATGCTTTTGGGTTGTGATGAACGGGAGTCTATGGTGCTGGAATATGATGAATTTTTAGTTTCATAAGTGATTCGATGTCGCCGGAATGAGGGTGGGTTCTTAGATGAAGAAGAGGGAGAGAAAGAATCGAGGGTTTTAGGATATGGATAGTTTTTTTAAATGAGTTTGTATGGAAAAGGAATCTCACTTCTGGTAACTGCCTAATTTTATCCTTGATTATTTGCACATCACCGTCTTTTTCAAAAATGTATAAAAAGGCAGGGGAACCGTTACTAACATAACGGTGTTATATGTGTGTAATTACACACATGTGCATAATCTCTTATCTCAAAAAATAGGTTGAAGTTCACTAATTAAATTGGTATAGTAACTGGAACAAAGATTCTGCTGACATTGAATTGCCACCACTCGAAGAAGACTAATCTTATTTTGATAATTTGTTTCAGTTGCGTTTTGCTACAATTGAACGTTTTTTTTTGCCGGTTAGTCTTCTTTTCGAATCATATTAATTTGCACATTTTTTTTAGCTGGTCGTCTAACTCACTTTTAGAATTGGGAACCATGTACGATTTTATACTTTTTTAAAACAATTTTTTTCATTGATTGCAAAAGAAAAAAAAATTCCTGACCAGGGTGCTATATTTAAAAGGCCATGTATTTATGTAGACTTGCTTTCCTCAATCCTAAATCCAAAGAAATATGAACACGTTTGTAGCTTGAACAAGAGCTATATAAGCTATATAATATTCCATATTGATGGCACGAAGAGTATGTTGATCAAACTTTATAACTTCAACATATTCTTTAACAGCTCTGCAGGGTGGAGAAATCAAGTTCCAAATCTGGAAATGCAAGAAGTATTCTCTGCAAACCTAACAGGTGCTTTACCGGCTACATAGAGAACTCCACTGGCAGTTGAAAAGACAATGAGCTCTACTGATTAAGAGCTGTCAAAGCAGACGAAGTCATTAGGGTCCAAGTTTTATTAGGAAGTGCAACACTTGGCATTGTTAGTAGACGACGCTCCTCACCAATACCAAAAGGTTAAGATAGCCCCCAAGTAGACTGATTCATCCAATGTATGCCGCCATTCCAATAGACTGCTCATGATTTCTGGGAAACTTCCAGACGTTGGTTCCAGGCAAGTATCTAAGGCATTGTTAGTAAACGACGCTCCTCACCAATACCAAAAGGTTAAGGTAGCCCCGAAGTAGACTGATTCATCCAATGTATGCCGCCATTCCAATAGACTGCTCATGATTTCTGGGAAACTTCCAGACGTTGGTTCGGGCAAGTATCTAAATATTATGGAACGGCCTGCAGTGTTGAGTGCAAATAGCCATGTAGAGGGGAGACTTAGATGGGTGATAAGCCAAGCTGAACTTGTCAAAAATATATCGTGATCCAGAGGTAAAGGAAGAATAGTGAACTGGGTTGTGGTTGGATTGGAAACATAATGAAAATCAAGTTTTCATGACATAAAATCAAGCGATTGCAAGAAAGAGATATTCTCATGGACATAGAATCAGGACATGGGCAACATACGCAGAAGAAGCATTGGAAGGTTTGAAGCCTTCATCGATAGGAACATAACTGTAGCTCTTTACGCGTATTGCATCTGTTGAGTACTGAAGGATAAGACCTGAAACTATGGTAGAGTTTTGTTGAATATGGCGTACCATAAAGTAATGATCAGAAATGATAAAAAACCATCCTTTGGAAACTAGTTTGAGTCTTCTCACAGATTCCAGAGGCAAATGCAAAAGGATCTCGGTGATGAGGTCATGGTTATCACCAGTCGTTTCTGCTGTAACAGTATCCTACACTTCCCATTGGGAAAGCCATTTCGTCTTCACAGCTTGGTAGAACTCTATAATTAATGTTAGAGTAACACATTTGCCCGAGGTGGCTTATGCAAATTTCTAAGGGTAAATGCTACTAGTTGTCCCTAAACTATATCCTATATTGTTTAATTATCCTGAAACTATCAGGTGTTACCCCAATCGTCCTCAAACAATTTAATTGTTTCCATATTGTCCTGCCGTCCTCCACACTGTTAAAGATGGAAGGAAATGTGGTGCCACATCAATAGGCATGTCATTTTTTCATCTATTCTTAATGGTTGTGATGGATGCTAAGACGATTAGGTAACATTGGATATAGTTTAAGGACTATTAAGTAACATTTGATAGTTTCAAGACGATTAAATAATGTTGATAGTTTAGGGACAACAAGTGTTATTTACCTAATTTCTAATCGTTGATGTTGTTGCAAAAAAGAGCCTCTAATATTAGTTGAAGGTTGAGATCTTGATGACTTCCTTAGGTGCATCGTTGTGGAAGAGCTTCTACTTGTTGATGTTGTTGCAGAAAACAACCAATTTTGTCTTTTACAAGCTTGTATAAAACAAAGATAAAAAGTTGAATATTTAGGATGAAAGGATCTGGGTTGTTTGGTGATCTACTTTGACTTTCATTTAAGTATAATTGAGGCTTTTCTTTTTTATGTATATAAGCTTCGAGGCTTTATACTAATGCTACTGGGTTTGATTTTGTAGTCGTTGATTAATTTTGAATATTGGTTTGTTTGGTTGCTGTGTAAACTTGGATACCTATTGTAGTGACCTTACTCTATGTATGGTCCTCAAAGGAAAACTATAAACCTGAATTCTACACTGGTGGTAGTTGGCTACTTAATAACTTGTCTCATTTTAAAACTTTTCATGCATTTAGTTATTAACCTACAATGTACTGTACACGGCTTTGCCTTGACTTCAAGTAACAATACGAAAAAAAATGAACACGTTTGCATAAAATTTATAAAACATAATCCAAATACAAGTTAAAGCATAAAAGACAGTGTGCTTAACTATTAACAATAATTGTGCATGTGCATCATTAGACATATAAAGACTATGCAAATTGCCAAAACCAACCAACAACGCACTCCTCGACTCGGAGACATTCAAGGCCAACTTGCATACATATGTATACCAAAATCGTTTAAAAACTAACCTCTCCCCTTTAGCCCCTCAACATCCTATTTTTAAACAAAAAGACCCCATATTCATATAGTGCCATGGTGCCATGGGACTTAGCAATTTAGTCCCACATTTTGATTTCTTATCACATTGGGTTTGAAAAATGACCTAAGAGCTTTAAAACTAGACCTATCACCTCAGGTTGTAAGATGACAATTTTACGCCTAGTGATACTTAGGTGCCAAAATGACCTACAAACCATCTGCCTTTAATAAAGTTGCTTAATTTGTTAATTCATCTAAATGAGTTATTTAACTAGGCATTTTGATTTACTAAATAAGAATTACTTGACTGTTGAATGTCCCATACTTAGAAAGCCATAATATTCTACAAACATTGGAGAATTTGGTCTTCTAAATTGAATCTAGCCGCCTTGAAATAGAACTTGGGATATAGTGTCGATATATCACCGCCAACCTTATAAAGGGATGTCGATTTCACAACAACCCTTGGTGTTCACCTCCTGGATTTGCTCGTCTAATGCCTTTTCAGCATTTAAATCGGATTCTCACATGTATAGATACTATAGCCAACGCTACATTTGTGCTCCTGCCCAACAGCATAACAATGATCTTTTTGTTCTCCTCGCTTTAGCTTAACCTCAATCATCCTGAAACACACAAGTGTTATTCCCTCTTGATGACTATGGTACGGTTTTCCACTATCCCTAGCTTATGGATGCTATTGAATGAATCTTCTATAACTTAAACCTGTCTTGGTAAAACCAGCAACCAACAACTCCTTCACACCTTCCTTGGGGTGCCAAAAGCTATTAGTGTAAGCTAGCTTAACAAGCACAAACTCATCCACTAACACTTCCACTCAAAAGGTGTCATTGTAGGTTCACCAAACATCCCCGTTCCAAAACCCCATAGTGTAAGCTAGTTTAACAAGTATGAAACTTATCCACTAACTTTTGCATTACTGGTTCCTTAACATAGGTCTGGTACTTGGCACTCCAAATAATTACTAGACTAAGTATGTCAATAGTATACATAGAATTCGTTACCTTACACCCTTAGCACCCAAAGCATACTCTGCTCCATGCTCCATTATACTCTAGGGCTTTTCTGAATAAGTGATATATCGAGAGTTGTAAGTCTTAGTCCACCCTAGAGTATGAGTCCTCAAGGCTCCCATTAAATGACCCCCATGCATTAGGCTTGACAGTGCATTAGGTGAGATATTCATACACTACCCGAGCATTATGATCCTATTGCCTTCACCACTCAAGAGTCCCTTATCCTTGCATTCTTATAGGAGAAAGTTTCTCTGCTATAAGTTTCGGGACCTTCAAGTAGTTAGTGGCCCTTGGCCCTACCTATGTCCCTCGGCTCAGGCATTCTAACACTCGGTGATAAGGCTACCAGTATGATATCTGAACCAAAGGTCTGGACACTTCAACTGCTCCCTTTAGAGTATCCTTTGCTTACCAGGATTTACACATTAGTCCATTTTTGGGCTGGCAGTCGGAGCCTTGTTAACCACACACCCCAGATTTGCCTTACGGGTGTGTCCTTATCAAACATGCTACTCATAACATTTACCTTTTGCTTAAAGCACCTATAGGGTTCTTAGCCAGGTTGGAATATGCAACTTGATCCTAGCCTGACCTAGGTAGCCTTAACTTGCTAGCTGATTAGACACCTTGACGCCCTTCACATGGCTCCAATGTGCCTTCAGTCTCGACTTCTTTCATAGGCCTCTCACCCTCCCACTTTACCAAGTACCTCAACCATGTGAGATCCCCCCAACTAACTCTTGCCTTGGATATGAGTCCCAATGGCGAGTCACAAAATCTTATCCACGTGCTTGCTAGCCTCTACGGCAAAAAAAATGCTATAGTTAGTACTATTACCTCATCGACAAGTAACTAAGAAAACTAGAATAATAAAGATTCTTATAGCAAAATACCTGCAACACAAGACTAACTTGACAACCCTTGGTGGCTATCGAGCTCAACATTGTCAGAATCTGCACAACATAAACTAGGGAGTGAGAATTAAAGAATTCTCAGTAAGAGCTCTTCACCTGAAAAGAAAGATACTACGGACAACACATATATAATTATATGTAATCTATTGTGAGCTCATACAGTGTGAGGCTAAACCTATGTTCATACCTTTCAGTCCCTTAGGACTTGTCTTCTACCTAGTCCTTAAACTACAAGGCAAAGCCTTGTCTACTAGCAAGCATTGTTTACTAGCCTAACTAGTGAAATTCATTGCTAGTTAAATCTCCTTTATATTGTTTAGGGGCACTATGGTTGGGCTGATAATCGAGGCCTTGAAGCCAAAGGTAAAACTAAGGTCTCGATGCTGCTAAACCTTCCACTTTATCCAATGGTGTATTTGTTATGGCCCATCAACTAGTTTTCTCATAAAGTGCACTTGCCATTCATAAAACTATGAGAAAACCCTTAGATGATGGGATAGTTTTTGGATGTTCCAGAGTGCCATTCTACCATTACAACCTTTAGGCACCTCTAGGACCATCCCTGCCTTCCCCTGGACCTTCTTTCAAAACGTTTAAATTTGTTGCTAAATAGGCCTCTGGGGCCTAGGTGCCTGGAGCACTAAGCTCCACAGTGCTGAAAAGGCACCTGGGTGATGCAGCCCCACACAGCACCAAGGTGCCAGGGCCCTATGCCCTGAACCCAGAAAAAACCTCCTTGCTATGGCTTCAAGGCATGCTAAGGATGCTGCCAATCAATATATACCTGTAAAATAACTTGCATAGGCCACATAAACCACAAAACATGACAGAACCAACAAATCTAAGCCTAGTCCACCATGAACATACTTGCCCTCAATCAATGTCATTCACAAAACTACTTGATTTCATTAAGCATCAACAATCAATTAACATCAATTGAACACGAAACCTTAAATCCCTTACCTTAATTTCAAGTCACAAGAAAAAATCAAGCAACTTCTCACCAAGAACAAGGTTCCACAAGTTCTACCTAAGTTCCAAGCAAACCAATGTAAATGATACCAAATTAGTAAATACTAACCAAAACCCAAGCTTCAAATCATCAAATAAATAAGGAACAAGCAAGAAATCAATGTTACCTCTTGCCAAAAATAGGAACCCAGCTGGAAACATGGCAAACACCCTTAAAATCACAAACCAAGCTTGAAACAAGTTGCCCAAAGCTTATATACCCCTTGGGCCTTTAAATTCCTTCGAGAGCACTTGATTTTGAGCAAGGATTGAAGGTGAAATCAAATGGAGAATAGGGTGATCAGGTTTAGATTGGAATGTGATTAAACATGGTAGCAACAACTCACTTTACCAAGTTTTAAAGCTTTTAAATCACCAAGCCACCAAACTTTGTTAAGAGTTACAAAAAGCCCCATTCCCTAAATAGTAACCAATGTCAAAACTTGGTCAAATCTTGTTTACTTAAGCTAATTTTGGGTTTAAGGAAAGTGTTAGGTTTGAAAAACTCATTTTTAACTCTTGGGACTTGGCTTGAGACTTCGGGACACAAAATTTCCATTTTGCCCCCAAACCCGATTTGGTATCATAAACTCCTTGGAACTAAGTGAACTTTGCCTAACATATAATGTTGATATTTGAGCTTAAAATAGGGTTCCAAACTAGGATTTAATTACTTCCTTACCTCCTCAACAAAGCGTTCCCACTAAAAGGGCCGTAACAAATAATGAACAAATAGTTCCATTTTGCCCCCAAACCCGATTTGGTATCATAAACTCCTTGGAACTAAGTGAACTTTGCCTAACATACTTAATGTTGCTATTTGAGCTTAAAATAGGGTTCCAAACTAGGATTTAATTACTTTACCTTCCTCAACAAAGCTTCCCACTAAAAGGGCCGTAACAAATAATGAACAAATAGTCCTAGCTGTCGTGCCCTAAACTACCCCTGGCCCATTCGGGCCCAATTATATAAAACATGCAGCGGAAGTTTAATTAAACCGAAGGGGCTTTTATTACTCACTAAGACTTATGGGCACGAACCCCAGGATACTTACTGGTACTAGCTTGTTTGTGTTCTTATTAAAGGTTTAAGCTTAAATGCTCTTGGAAACAAACTAGCACCTATGTGGATTTCATGTGTTCATTTTCATGGTATTTACAAAGCTTTAGCCAAGATTATGCATGGCAACCAAAACACCAACTTAAGTTTGAAAACTTAATTTCATGCATATGCTTCGCATGCTTATGTATTTTGGTGTTCACTAGTGCACGTAATCTCTTAATGCTTTTAAAAGCAAACTAATGCTTAGGCATACATTAATTCACATATGTGCACGTATTCTCCTTATTAGCCAATCTTTACACATGCATCCAAATTTCATACTTTTCCAAATTTTCTTACATGTTCTTCTTAGTGTGCACATACTTAACCAAACATAGCATGTTTTCACCTAAACATGGGCTTATGACCCTTTTCTGTACTTAACATGCATATGGCCCAAAATTAACAAGAACATATTCAACTTTGTCCAAATTCTTAGTTAAACCCATTACACACATTTAAGCCCAATTTACACATGCTTCCAGTTTTCATGAAAATCATACTTCCATAAAACATGGATGGGCCTTGGTAAGTCCACCAAGCAATAAAAGCACCCAAAGTGTCCATAGTCCATATTACAAGCCCAAAATACTAAGTTTGGCCGAATTTTAGCTAAGTCCATAAATTTGGTCATTTAACTAAGACCAACTATTACATGCTTAAAAGCAAGCCATATTCCCAAGAACACAAATCCACCTTAAGACGTTGTTCCCACAGTTTCTAAACTCGTAGTCCTGCACACAAAGTCCACATTTTATTAGCTTGATTTTCAAGCAACTAAGGATAAATACTTAGAATAATTTGAGCAAATACTATTTACATACTCAACCTCAACACCACAGAAAGAGTACTTAGGACTCTTAGCTCAATCTTTTGAGCACGCTTTTTCCTACAAAGGTAGAGTAGGGCGGGTGAGATTTAAATCTCAATAAGGATTCCATATGGCTTCCAAAGCCTAACTTATGGCCTTTAAGGCCCAACATATGCCAAGAATGTAATGGCAATAATTATTCCAAAATTCCTGCAAGGAAAACATAAAGACAAAGAAAACACAAAGATACATGCATATACAATAATAATCGAAATCAGGGGTTAGCATGCACAACAAATTCATAGAAGCACGCAAACACACACCACTTAACACCTTGATTTACAGAAGGGCAGCAAGCATCCCTAAAGTTTTATTTCATTAATTTTACTTACTTTTCATTTTCAGAGATCTCACTTAGCATAGGAATTTAAGGTGGCCTACTTAAATCCTAGCCCAAAATGCTTGCTTACTTAACTTAGCTCATGAGCGAAACGGAATTGCTGAAGCAATAAAATTAACTTAAGCCCTCTTAGCACACCTAGGATCACATGGTTCTTTGACCATCACCTAGGAGCCCGAATACTCTAAAGAGTATAGGAATCCTTACCAACACCGAAAAGCTTCTTAGGAGCTTTGTTTTCCTTCAGTTTCCTTGCTTGTTGATTCTAGAAGTGATTTTCTAGCATAAGAACCAAAATGTCCAGATTTATTAGTAATCCATAAAAAATACCAAGAATACTTGGTGATTAACTTAAAGAAATCAAAATACCAAGAACACTTGGTTCATACTTACGGAACCTCAACTAGGAGGTGAGACCGAATTTTGTGTGCTTGATGTTCTTCAATTTTTTCTTCTTGATTCTTCCTCCCAATGAGCTTAGAAGCTCATTTATATAAAGAGCCCCTTGAGAAGAGCTTAAAACCACCAAGAAATGAGAGGTGGCCGAAACTTCTCTCCTTGGATTTCTCGAAATTCTTTGCTTGATTCTTGCTCTTTATGGCTTTAGAGCATGAATTCTACCAAGAACACTTGGTTTTAATTTGAGGAAGGCTAAGAACTTGTTATGGCAGAATGTTTAGAGGAAGGAAGAGAGTTAGAAATGTTCTTGGAGAGGAAAAAGGAGTGATGGCCAATTTTAGAGAGAATGGAGAGAGAGTTTGTAGAGATAGTTTGAAGAGAGAGAGTGAATTGGCTTGAATGAAGATGAATGGAGAAATGTGTTCTAATGAGTAGGAGGAGAGTATGTCCGGCCATCCAAGTCCAAAATGGGGTGGGAATATGCCTTGATGAAGTCAAAATTCAAATGGGAAGGTGGGAGACAAAGTGGGGGACAAATTAGAAGAGTTGGTGAAGTTAAATGATGAAGTAGTGAAGGTGGGGGACAAAGGTGAGTGGAGGTGTGGGTGGAGGATTATTTAATTGTGAGTAGAGGTGGAGGTGGCATAAAATATATTATTTTGAATGGGCATGGCTGGCCATGGCATCCAAGGCCATGAAAATGGGCCAATTCCCCACTTAGTCCTCCAATCTTTTGAATTTGGGCAATTGAGCCCAACTTACAACAATTCCTTTGTTCAATTGAGTCCTTCATCTTTGAAATCCACCATTTTCACCATTATTTCTCTTGGCCTAAGCCAAGCTTAATTTCATGAATGCTTAACACTTAATTTAACGTCCTCTCACATTAATTGAGCTAAATTCCCAAATTAGGAAAATTCTTTGGCTCCTAATCCACTTACCCTGGGACTTAATCAGTTTGGATTGTCCGGGCATTACAACACTCCCCTCCTTAAGAAATTTGGTCCTCCAAATTTCCTAGGAGCTTAGGGAAGGTATCCGGATAGTTCTTAAGCATTTCAGCTTCAACCTCCCATGTTGCCTCTTCCTCAGAATGGTTAGTCCATTGGACTTTTACCATCGATATCCACTTCCTCCTGAGCTTTCTAGTGTCCCTTGCCAATACCTGAATTGGTTCTTCCTCATATGTAAGATCTTGGGTAATGGGCACACTAGTGACATGTACCACTTGTTTAGGGTCGGAGACACACTTCTTCAACAAGCTTACATGAAATGTGTCATGTACATGTCCCAGCTCAGGTGGTAGCTCTAACTTGTAGGCTATGTTTCCTACTCTTGCGAGTATTAAGTATGGTCCTACATACCTCGGGGCTAATTTTCCCCACTTACCAAACCTCATTACTCCTTTCATGGAAGATACTTTCAACCATACTCGGTCTCCTACCTGGAACTCCAGGTCTCTTCTTTTCTTGAGGTTGGCATATGATTCTTGCCCATTGTTGGCAGCCTTAATCCTTTCCTGGATAAGCTTAATTTTCCCAGTAGTCTCTCTTATGAGTTCTGGGCCAATTTCCAACTTATCACCTGGCTTATGCCAGCAGTGTAGAGTTATACATCTCCTTCCATATAGTGCCTCATAAGGTGCCATGCCAATCACTGAGTGATGGCTATTATTGTACAAAAACTCCACTAAAGGCAAGTGTTTATCCCATTCTACTTGGAAGTCAATAATACAACACCTCAACATATCTTCCAAGGTTTGAATGGTTCTTTCAGTCTGTCCGTCCGTTTGAGGATGGTATGCAGAACTGAATTTTAACTTAGTGCCCAAGGCATGGTGCAAGGACTTCCAGAATCTGGAAACAAATCTTAGGTCTCGATCCAAGACAATGTCATCTGGTACACCATGTAGCCTTACTATCTCCTTAACATATTACTCAGCTAACTTCTCCAAGGAGTCTGTAAGGTTTATGGGCAAGAAGTGGGCTGCCTTACTCAATCTGTCCACTATGACCCAGATTGTATTACTCTTTCTTTGGGTCAGTGGCAAACCCACTACAAAGTCCATGGATATGGATCCCCATTTTCTTTCTGGTATGGGTAAGCTCTGTAATTTTCCACCAGGTCTCTGGTGTTCCACTTTGACTTGCTGACAAGTCATACACTTAGCCACAGAAGCACCAATCTCCTGCTTCATATATGGCCACCAGAAATGGGATCTCAAATCCATATACATTTTCTGAGCTCTAGGATGCATACTTATCAAGCTGGAGTGGGCTTTTTCTAGGATTCGTTGCTTGATTTCATCCTTATTTGGCATATAAATCCTATTCTGGAAATATAATATTCCAGCCTTAAAGGAAAATCCTTGATACAATTTCCCTCGTTTTTGCCCAGAGATCCTGGGAATCTCCTCATCTTGAAGCTGAGCTTCCTGAATTAGGTCTTTCCATTCAGACCTAATAGTTAGGACCTTTACTTGGTCCATCTCCCAGTGTTTCCATTCCTGGGCCAATTCAGATAAACTGAGTACCTCTGCCTCAGCAGGCTCTCCAGTGGCTTTGAGTATTCCCGTGTACTTCCTACTAAGAGCATCAGCTACCACAGTGGCTTTCCCGGCCGTATACTCAATGACGTACTCAAAATCTTTTAGGTACTCAAGCCATCTTCTTTACCTCATGTTTAGGTTCTTTTGTGTAAACAGATACTTTAGACTCTTGTGGTCTGTGAAGACTTGGAATCTGCTTCCAAGTAGGTAGTGCCTCCACTGCTTCAGAGCAAAGATCACTGCCGCTAACTCCAGATCATGAACTGGATAATTCTTTTCATAAGGCCTTAATTGTCATGACCCATAGGCTATTGCTTGCTTCCCTTGCATTAAGACACAACCCAGCCCAACTCGAGAAGCATCAGTGTAAACTATATACTCCTTTGTAGGGTCTGATAGAACCAGTATTGGGGCTATAGTCAATCTTTCCTTAAGTTCTTGGAAGCTAGCGTCACATTGCTCCACTCAAACTTTTGGTCCTTTCTTGTCAATTGAATGAGTGGAGCTGCTAGTACAGAAAATTTGGGCACGAATCTCTTGTAGTAGCCAGCAAGTCCTAGGAAGCTTCTTATGTCCCTCACAGTCTGAGGTTGCTTCCATTCCAAGACAACTTTGATTTTCTCGGGATCGACTGTTAATCCATGCTCATTGATCACATGTTCGAGAAACCTGATTTCCTTAGCCCAGAATTGGCACTTACTTAGTTTGCCATATAACTCATGTTCCTTTAACATGCTTAGCACCATCCTCAGATGCTCCTTATGGGCTTCTTCATCCTTTGAGTACACTAATATGTCATCGATAAATACCACAACAAAGTGGTCCAAATAAGCCTTGAACACTCTTTGCATGAGGTCCATGAAAAAGGCTGGTGTATTTGTGAGCCCAAATGGCATCATGGTGTACTCAAAGTGACCATATCTGGTCCTGAAAGCTGTCTTTGGGACATCTTCTTCCCTGACTCTCAGCTGGAAGTATCCAAATCTGAGGTCTATTTTGGGAAAGACCTTAGCTCCCTTTAACTGATCAAATAGATCCTCGATCCTTGGCAGGGGGTACTTATTCTTAACGGTTAGTGCATTGAGCTTCCTGTAATCAATGCATGACCTAAGGGTTCCATCTTTCTTCTTCACAAAAAGTACAGGTGCTCCCCAAGGAGATGTACTTGGCCTTATGAAACCCTTCTCAAGCAACTCATCCAGTTGCTTCTTTAGTTCCATCATTTCAGGAATAGCCATCCTGTAAGGAGCAATAGATGCTGGTGCAGCTCTTGGCACCAATTTGATCTCAAACTCAACCTCTCTTGCAGGAAGGAGCCCTGGGAGATCAATGGGGAACACTTCAGGGAATTCTCTTACTATGGGCATTTTACCCAGCTCTATTTCAACTTCAGTTTCATTTAACCCTAGGTATTCACCTTTTATTATTAGGGGTTTGTGTTCCACCACTTTCAAAAGATTTTCTAGGACTAACCTAGATGATTTTTTCAAAGATTGAGGTTTGTGTCCAGGCAGATAAAGTTGCCTGGCATGGCAGTCTATTACTACTCGGTTGGCACTGAGCCAGTTCATACCTAGTATGATATCATATCCATTAGTATCCAAGATTATTAGGTCAGCTCTAAGCTCTAGCTCACCTAGCCTAAGCATGCAATCTTTTACCATATGGTATATTATCAAGACCTCATTCCCAGCAATTTTAACCAGGTACATTTTATCCGTATTGCATACTTCTAGGTTCATATCTTTAACTAGCTTAGAGGATACTATAGATAAAGATTCACCAGTATCAAATAAAACTGATACCTCGTAACCATTAATAATAATGGTACCTATAAGAGTTTTCTTGACCAGCCCGGCCTGGTCCATATCTTCTTCATCGTCCCCAGCTCTATTGACCTCTGGGTCCTTTCGTGCTTTTCCCGAACTCTCAATCTGGAATACTCTTCCAGTAGCTTGAGATTGTTTATTCCTGCCCTGAGGCATGCTAGGGCCCTGGTCCCTCCTCGGTGGTGGAGGTATATTGGGCCTCTTTATGGGCAATTGTCTCTATGCCCATCTGTTATTGAACCCTCCTGGGGTCCTCTGATCTTCTCCCTTGGCAGGGCAGTCTTTTACCCAGTGATCCTGGGCGCCGCATTTTAGGCATCCGGAAGTGAGCCTGTAGCATGGCTTTTGGCCATGGAACTTACCATACGTTTCACATTATGGCCCGTAGGGGGCTGCAGTCTTCATTCTCTTATCCTTTTTTGGCTCATATGCCAAGCTATCTTTTCCTCTCTTTTTAGAGGGCTTTTGTAGTTTACCGGTACTTCCGGAGCCAATCATGGCTTGTCCCCTGAAGTCTTGCTCTAGGGCGATAGCCTTCTGTACAATGTCGTGGTATTTGTTGGCTCCTACTGCTCTGAGTATTTTCCTCAGCTCTGGCCTAAGTCCCCGAAGGAACTTCTTGGCCTTTAGGTCATCTCGATCATCGTACTATGGTGCATATCTTATGAGGTTACTGAACCTCTGTTCGTATTCTAGTACGGAGAGCTCTTTCTGCTCAAGCAGGTCAAACTCAACCTGCTTTGGGTTTTTCAGTGCTTCACTGAAGTATTGTTGATGAAACACTTGTTGGAATTCGGCCCATCTCATTGCTCTTCTCCTTTGAGCAGGCCGCCTAGCATTTTTGCTAGCATATGTCCTGTGGACTGCTCTCCACCATAGTTCAGCATTTTCTTCTAATTTGAAGGTTGCCAATAAGACCTTCTGTGAAGAGGAAACCTTCATCCTCTCAAAGATCTTCTTAGTCTGGTTTATCCAGAATTCTGCTTCATCTGGGTTACAGCTTCCTTTAAATACTGGAGGTTTCAGGGCAAGGAACCCCTCCAGTTGGCCTTCTCTTAGGCCCCCAGCATTATCAATATTGGGCTCCCTCTTTGGGCCCTCACTGCCCTAGTGGTGTCAATGAGTTGGGTAGGCCCATCAATATCTTCCATGTCCAGCTCTTCTGCATTTGGACTTTCTTCCTCTTCTTCTCTTAATTCTTGTTGGATCTCAGATCTTATTCTTCTAGCTCGTGGGTTTCTTCTTTCCTCGTCCTCATCATTGCCATTCTCACTAGCTTGATCATCGAGCACAGGTTCTTTTCCTGGCCTCATTCTCATTGGTTGCTCTCTTTGCTGCCCAGCAAGCTCTAGGACTTGGGCTTGACGCCTTGCCAAGATCTGTATGCTAGCTGCTAATTGGGCCATATTGGCCTGCATAGCTTCCACCATTGCTTCCATTCTTGCTTCTCTTCTTTCTTGGGCATCAATGCTAGGCCCAGTAACATTAGCCCTGATGGGCTCATAAGGCCTGACTTGGGCCTCTGGCACAAAGCCAGCATTCTCATTCCCCTGATGGGAAGTTTCATTTCCATTTCAACCTCAGTTCATATTTCTGGTTCTCATCCTGTAATTAACAACAAGCAAGGTATACAATTGCTCAATATTCATAAATATTCATTAATGGACTTAACCTATGTGGGAACAAGTCTATACTAACAAATCATAGACCAAAACTTTGGTCCTTAAGAGCAAACCTACTCTGATACCAAGCAGTCGTGCCCTAAACTGCCCCTGGCCCATTTGGGCCCAATTACTTAAAACATGTAGCGGAAGTTTTCATTACATAGAAGCGTTTTTTTTAAAAAAACTCATTAAGACTTATGGGCAC